>OX276382.1:1825000-2041575 GCA_946251855.1 Alsophila aescularia
ACGCAGTTTCTCCGTGCCGATATCGTCGTGAGAACCTTCGCGGATCAGCTGGATTATGTCTTCATTGGAACTGTAATAGACAGAATGGAAGTTTCACGATGTGGGCCGGCTTATTAATAAGGTCCAAGTCCAACCCTTCATATCTCGCGGGTGCTTTTAGAACTGCATCATTTAGCATTTCCCTATCATACATTGCGATCACCAAGATGCCTGCCCAGAGAGTGGTGAATATGGAACATCAAATTATTAGCCAAATATCAAGATGACCGAGAACCTTAATATTCACGAACATATGACCTATCAAACGCTGCTTACGTCATCATAGAGCTGCGCACCGCTAGAGATGTCCGGCGATTCTATTATCGCTGGTAACAGTAGCTAGCGCATACCTTCTGAATTGCTTCAAGAATATATTCACATTCAGGCTTCTCTTGCCGTCCAAGAGTGTGATCTCCGAAGATTCTTTCCTTGGTTTCTTCTCGCCAGACGTGTCGCAAATGGGGCTCCGTCCCAGCCGGGGCGAGGATCCTGCTGATCCTGTAGGTTGGATCTGTAGAAGATAAATAATCATCATCAGCCTATATCTGTCCACTGCTGGACGTAGGCCTCTCATCATGCACGCCACTGAGTTCGGTGAAGCTCCCCTCATCAATTTTCTTCCGGCATTTAGAAGATAAATAGTGCATAATAATGAAAATATATCAATACCAAAGTAAATTGGTAAGATAAGAAGCTGGTATTGTATGATTGTATGGTTGTACTTTAGAGATCTAAGTGTAGCAGTTCTCTCTAAGTGTAGCAGTTCTCTCTAAGTGTAGCAGTTCTCTCTAAGTGTAGCAGTTCTCTCTAAGTGTAGCAGTTCTCTCTAAGTGTAGCAGTTCTCTCTAAGTGTAGCAGTTCTCTCCTACTGCTAGTCAATGATGAAAAACCAGCTGAAGATGATGGCAAAGCTAAAGATAAAGAAAACTACAATCAATCAAATTCAAATGGATTTAATAAAATACTTAAACCAATTTTGATAAAATTGATATAAACCATTGTTTGTTTTTTCTATACTTGATAATAAAGCAGTAAGTAATAAAGATTCTGCACAGTGAAGATAATAAAAAAAATGGTCTAGTTTACTTAAAATAAGTTACTGAACAAGAATATAAAATTTTTTTAATGGTGTCTGTCTATTTGTCTGTCTGTTCGCGCATCATGTAAAAATGAATAGACCGATTGCAATGTGGTTTTCACTGATGGCTTAGGTTTTGACTTAAAAACTGGTGTACTTGGTTTGTTTGCTCATTCCGATGATTAGAAGCCGCGCAATCGAAAAAATAAGCTATTTGACGTTTGAACGAAGTTTTATGAAATTTGGTATATTTGTACTTTTGATTTTAGAATTACACTTAGGAATATAGATGGCCTTATATCCCAGAAAAAATAGCAGGCGGACAAAGCCTCGTGTAGGTACAGCTAGAGAAATTGTCTAAATATGTTCAGATATTTCACCAACTTGTGAAACAAACATAAAAACAAATGGATTTTCTACTATAAACACTTCATTTTAGTGGCATACCTGCTGACAGAATAGTCCTTCAATTTCAGTCCAGTCAAGTTCCGTCCTCGGCGAGTGTTTGTGACTTGAGGCAACTAGCGACCAGATGTTCTTCTGGCCAATTACCTGGAAGATAAACTTATATTACAACTGAATCTTATAGCAATTGAAACCACAAAATAAATAATAGTATAAGTGAAACTTTAACATGCAATAGAGTGGATTATGACGTTGATGTTTAACTTTCTCATGATTTCTTCGATGGCTGAATGTCCAGCATTTTAACGTTATCCAGCTTTCGACTTGAATCAATTTATTATTTTATGCATGATCTTCCTCTCCTCTAACACTTTGAACTTTCATCTAGTTGACATCATCTCCTTTTCATCATTGTCAGGCTAACCAACTACATTCCTTCCACCATTGGACTAAAAGTATTTTTTCGCGAGATGACGCTTTTCGTGTAAACAAGTCTGGTCAGTGTCCTATGTTAATAAAAGACTATTAATTCTAATTCTTAATAGATTTGTGAAAAAAGTGCATCAATAACATTGTCACGGTATAATTCCGTACAGTGAGTGTTATCCCTGTGAAATACTGAACAGTTCTTGAGTTAAATACAACTGAAAGAAACTTTATCAGTTGATAAAGAAGTGAGTTAAAATACAGTGTAACATCAGTTATCAAAACATTTCCTAGAAAAATAGTCAAAATAGAAATTAATCAATGTATGCTGGTACGAGGCGGCTCAGAAAAGAGAATCTTGGAAGGATATGGGGGAGACCTTTGCCCAGCAGTAGGACAGTATAGGTTAGAAAAAATAATAATAAAAAAATGCAATAAAAAAATACATAGTAAATGGTTGTTTTTGCTGTTTTTATTTCATGCATAATTTGAAAAAGATTTGAAAGTTAACCGTCACCCCGACTGCTGCCCGACTTCCATAAGCTACTCGCCGCTAGATGGCAGTGTAATAAATCTGTCACAAACCGACTGATAAAACTTTTTACCTGCTCGTCGTCAGAGGACAGTATATTGTATCAGTGTAACCTAAACATTTTAAAAAACAAGCTGCCAAACAGAGAATTTTTGCCGTGTTCTGTCTGCAAGTTAAAATATGATATTGAATGCGCACAAGTATCTTCAATAATATATTACATAATGGAAAAAAGTAAGAAAGAAATTTGGATATGTAATGAGCAAAGCAAATTAAAACATCTTTTTACCGGCACAGGCAACCCATGCTGTTTTATTACCAGAATCTAAAAACGAATCTTTAAGAAAACCCACAAATTTACAAATGTCGCTAAGAAAAAGAGATAATATGCACAGAATCCCGAAGCGATATTTGTCTAAATTCTTTAGATTCGGACATAGCATCCAGAAGTAATGATTTATCTACTAATGTTGATGCAAAACTTATGGAGGAGATGAAAGAGGAAATTGCCGAGTTGAAATTGCGACTAGAGAACTCCAATTATAAAAAGGACATAGAAACTAGAAAACGCAGACATTAAAATTCAAATGTCTCTTCTTAATCCACAGCTAGCCACCATGAAGGATCTCTGTACAGCACCACAAGTATAATCACCCATAACCAACCTTACATCAAAAGAGCAAAAAATGGACTCGCCTAAACACCCTAAAAATACCATATAATGGACTTACCTGCAATGAAGCTTACCAATGTCAGCAAAACACAAAAAGTTGTAAATGCTCATAATCAAACGGAAATTAGATCCCATCGCGCTGTACCTACCACTCATAGTAAATATAATATAGCTCAAGCACAAACAGAAATATTTACATCATTGGTGGTACAAATATAATGCAAAGGCCTAAGGCCAAAATTAGAGAAGTCACGGATGAGTGAAACTACGTCACTACAATATAACAGTATTTATAAAACCATGCGCTACATCTGAAAATATATTAAAATCCTGCAAATAAATCAAAGCTACTCCAGATGACCGTATAATTATAGGTAATAATTATAAGAGTAGGCCAAGATGACAGAAATCCTGCTAAACTGATGACTGAACTAAGTGATAAACTGAAGACTCTAAATAGTTGTCCAGTGTTGTTGACAAGTGTCTTCCATAATAAATGCCTAAATGAATTCAAGTTATACCAATACTTAAAACAGATTTGCAATAAATTTTAACACTGTAACTTTGCAGATCTCATTGAATATGAAAGTTTTCAATCAATTCAAAATAGTGTTAATAACCAAAACACGTATGCTTTGAAATAAACTCTGTTTTAGATCAACTAGATAACAAAAATTGTGAGCTTAAAAATAAGGATCATGGTAGGGATGCTGTTCCAAAAAAGGGTGCAATATCTTTTTACTTCAAAAAGATTGCCAAGAATCTTTCAAAAGTTTTAGGCAAATGTCCATGAAAATAAGGATGTCTCACTAAAAATGGGTACTACCTTGTTATTTCAAAAATATTACTAAAAACTTAAAAAATATTAATATACCCACATTTCAAATACTTCTTACCCCACCTCACACCAGTTTTTTCGAGACTAATAAAAGCATCCCAAATACAAATCTTGCTATAATACACCAGGATGTTGCCGGTTTTTTATCAAAAAGTGATATTATAGATATTACCTTAGCTGATCTTAATGATAAATGTCAAAAGCAAGATATTCTTTGTTAATCCGAAACATTTATTAAAAAATACGATGAATGTAAACAAAAAAAAAACAGGTTATGTTGTTGGCTCAAATTATATTAGAAAAAAAAATAGTAGAACGAGGCCGGGGTGGAGTTTCATTTTATTTAGAAAATCGATTCAATTCAAAAAGATCACGATATCTAATGAATGTACACATGATTTCTTGTTTGAAGCTTGCGCAATAGAATTAAAACATCACAATATAGTTGTCGTGTGTATTTATAGAACGCCTAAATCAAACGTCAATGAGTTTCTATCAAAATTTGAATATTTTTTGCATCATCTTTGCCAAAGTTCAAAAAAAGAACATCGTGCTGGCACGTGGTCAGAATATAAATACGTTAATATATAACACGTTAAAACTCAATTATGCAAGTTCTGAACTCTAATCTTGCCAAAAATTTCAACTTAAATTTTCATATAACTGAACCAACGAGAAAAAACTCTTATATAGAAAGGAGCAACAGGCAAGATACAGCCTCTCGGCCTCTCTGGTCATAACACTGTACAGGTTCTAAACATTCCAAAAAAAAACGAAACAAGAACACCTTCGCACTATTATATCCATAAAAGGGATTATAGTACTGAAAATATAAATAAATTTCGTGACTTCTTATCAGCACTATCTTTTACGGCTATCTACACCCAAAATGACTTAGACAAAGCTGTTGATTTATTTTATGACGACTTCATTATCCATACCAATATATAAAAGTAAAACGTTGTCTGTTTGTTTGTTTGGGGAGCTTTCACGCGATAACGGCTGGACGGATTTTGATGAAATTTGGAATGGAGATAACTTATACCCTGGAATAAAACATAGGATCCTTTTATCCCGGAAAATTATAAGTTATTCACAGGAAAACTGGGAAATGTTGATTACTCCCTGTAATGTAAGGAACGGTTGCCATGGAAACGAAATAACAAGTATGTCAAAAAAATCAAGAGCGCTGGCGCTATCGTGCTATAGGTACCTACGTTTACATAGTTTTAATATCCTAGAAGAACATAGGATGCTTTTTTTTGCGTTAAACTGTAGTCCGCGCGGACGAAGTCGTGGGCGGGAAAGCTAGTGTTCTATAAGTTTTGTTTTCATATGAACCGGATTAAAATTACAAACAAATATAAAGCTCCACGGTGGATTACAAAAGGTTTAAAAGTCTGTTGCAAAACTAAAAGGACCCTACGCTATAATTTCTATGACTAAGTCTCGGTGATATAAACTTAAATATGAAAAGTACTCAAAACTATTACGAAAATGTATAGGGTACATAAAGTGGTACATAAAGTGTTCAAAAAATAAATGCAAAGCATCATGGAAATTGATAAATGACGAAACTAAGCAAGCAACAGATAATAATATATGTAAACTGAATATAAATGGTGAAATAACTACAAACCCCTATGACATCGCATGTAAATTCATTAATTATCTAATAAAGTAGACTAATGACAACTTAAATTTCAATAATGACCACAAAACTATTAATAAACAAAACCTCAACAATAGTATCTATCTACAGCCATGCAGTATAAACGAAATCAATAATACGATAATTTCTCTTAAAAATACAAATTCAGTAGGATATTATGAGGTCTCTACAAAAGTCATAAAATCATGTCAAAATGAGTTAGGCCGGTCTTAACTTATTTAATTAACTTAACTTTTAAAAGCGGTAGATTTCCACAAAATTCAAGTATTCAGTTGTTAAACCTTTACATAAAAAGGGAGATAAGGCTCTTTTGAGCAATTATCGCCCTATAACACTAGTACCGGTATTGTCAAAACTGGTTGAAAAGGCAAAGAGTTATGTCTTTTATGTTGAAGTAAAACGACTTAAATAAAGAACAATATAGACTTCAAAAAAATAAATCTACTTCTCTAACAATTTATAACTTGGTAAATGAAATAAGTAGTAATGTAAATAATAGGAAACCAACAACAGTAGTATTTTTTGACATGACATGTGCTTTTGATTTCTTTTCGCATATCCTATTCGCATTATCTTACTTAAAATAATTAGAGAAATTATACAACATAAATCTAAACTACCAACACCAAGTAATTGAAGAACTTAAAGAAACTAAATTTTTGGGGATAATCATTGATAGTAATTGTAATTGGAAATCTCACGTAGCGAATCTCTCTATCTATGAAGATAGACTAAACAGATTTGTATTTTTCTTAAACAGGTTACGACGGACTTCAATAAAGTATTTCTCTGTCAAAAAAAATTGCATTAGAGCAGTTTGTGGAAAAAAAACGTATGAGTCTTGCAAGCCTCTATTTAGTGAGTTAGGTATACTTCCACTTCCCTGCATGTATATTTAGTGAGTTAGGTATACTTCCACTTCCCTGCATGTATATTTAGTGAGTTAGGTATACTTCCACTTCCCTGCATGCATATTTAGTGCGTTAGGTATACTTCCACTTCCCTGCATGTATATTTTTAAGCTAGCAAATTTCGTTCATAGCAGAGCATAGCTCCAAACATGACTTTTTTACCAGAAGCAATGTTATGTGCATTAAAGTAAATAATGCAATACCGGAAGACTTAAAACGACTACCAAATAACCTTTATAAGAAAAACCTAATGTTGTACCTCAGCTCTAAAAGTTATTACTCAATTAATGAGTTATTTTGACTCAAAATTTCACATGTCATTGTATGACGAAATAGTTGATACTCTAAAACACTAAGACCGTAATATTGTAATTACTTACCTACTCTATTTTATGTGAATAAATAATATTCAATTCTATTTTATTCTATTCTAAGAGGTACGGAAACGCAACATAACGAATTATTGCGGTTGTAATTTTTTCCAACGATTCGTAATAAGCGTTTCGCTTCAACAGCCAAGGTTTGCTAAGTACCCCAGCATCTTTAATCTCCAACAAAAATAACCTGTGTCTTCAAGTTTATAGTGAACAGATATATTCTAGGCAAGCGTAGGTACTCCATCTTTGTTCGTGTAGAGGAAGGACTCTTACGCAAGAATCTGCCTAGTGAAGTACCACACCTTTGTCTCAGATATTCAACCGCCAAGCATTAGACTGTAAACATTTCTGTGTTTCGGCTTGAAGGGCAATGTTTCCAGAAAAAATACTGGGCAATGAGACTAAAAACCAATGTCTCAGGGTGACGAACGCAGTGCAGTGACACGCGACCAAAGTTCTGGTTGGCATTCCAACAGTTAGGGGCAGGCGTTACGCTTATCATCAGGCGAGCAACCAGCTCAACTCGTCACTTAAAAGAAAAAAAACTTCCTCCACATAGTCACTTACCATCAGTTGAGATTGCAGACAAATGCTTGCCTTATATGCATAAAAAAAAGTAATACTTGTACTTACTACTTATATTTAATGTGTACGAACGGCCCTTCCGTTCGTACACATTAAATATAAACTTCCTAGAAACTTCTATTTATGTATTTACTGTTACATTCTTTAGTTAAAGTATCAGCCAATTTTAAGATCTGTAGCCTAGAAAGTTTATAAAACAACCAACTCACTTTATTGTTAGGGATCTTGTTCCAGTTGATGGTCTTCATCTTGGTCTTCGGAATGGGAGTCTCTTGCTGCGGTAGCTTGATGTCCACCACAGGCACTGGGGGCGGTGTAGGAGTAGAGGGCGGTACGGGCGGGGGCGGCGGGCCGCACGGTGGGGGCGGGATGCACGGAGGTGGGGGCGGTATACAAGGCGGAGGTGGTGGGATACCTGAAAAAATACAAGATTTATTTTGATATTGTTCCATAGATCTAATTAAGGTGGGCAGGCACTTTTACTGGTGCTCTTCAGACGTGGACCACATAAATAAGGTGCAATGCACACAATTTTCCTTCTTTGTCCTTAGTAACAATCGATGTGGCGTTTGTGAAGCACGTGTAAGCAGTGACTCTCATTCGCGCTACAGTCTGCGTATGATAGAGAGTATCTTTTTACACAACTGCCTAAAAAAAGGAGTGTTATATTTTTAGCATTCATGTATGTTTGTATGTATGTGAGTTTTTTTATTCCACCATAACTTTCAAGGCGTGTTATTTTAGTTTTTAAGATAGTTATTGTTAATATTGCGACGCGTGACGGTGGGAATGTAGTGTGGGTGTGTTTGCCCGTAGTTGTATCTAGTTCAGGTGTTATTACGTGGTATTAAAACGTGCCCAATCTTCCCCCCTCTTACTAGACTAGATCTGTGCTTGCATAACAGGGTTTAAGGGTCGTCTTAATTGAATGCGATTACGTTCCATGATTATATCAGTATGTTTGATCGCAGATTCGTACGAACAAAATTCGCGCCAACTTGCGATTGTCGCGTAATCGCGTTAGGATGAAGCCTTAATCGCTCCCGCGACGTAAGCAACCCGTTACATTTCTTCTGCTACTCATTATGCTTTTACAATTTGCATTGATCATCATCATTTGCAGCTTATTCCACCCACTGCAGGGCATAAGCCTCCTCCCTCTTACGCCATTCATTTCTTGTTTGAGCCAGTCTGGTCCAGGTCTTACCAGCGTGCTTCTCTATGTCGTTGACCCATCGTTGAATCGATCTTCCTCGGCTACGACTACCTTCACGTGGCCACCAATTCTTCAGAGACTTACTCCACCTGCCATCACCACATCTTGCCAAGTGTCCTGCCCATCGCCACTTGAGTTTAATTATACGGGATCCAATATCTTCCACGTTGGTTCTTCTTCGGATCTCAGAATTTCGAACTCTGTCGCTCAACCTGATACCTAACATAGTTCGCTCCATGGCCCATTCTGCGACTCGCATCTTGTGCGACAGTCTCCTTAGTGAGCGTCCATGTTCGGCACCTTACGTCATTGTGGGCACGACACATTGGTTGTACAGATGAATCTTCAGGCATTGCGGCATTTTTCGGTCCCTGAGCACATCGTCAAGTTTACCGAATGCAGCCCATCCCAGCTGGATGCGTCTAGTGATTTTTCCTTGTGCCTTTGATCTCTTCCAAAAGATAAACAATGTCCAAGATAGGCATACTGAGTGACCACCTCCAATGCCTTACCACCAACCTTAATAGGTGGTGGTGACACACTCGAAATATTTGTCATCACCTTCGTCTTGGACATGTTCATCTTAAACCAACTCCAAGAGAAGCATAGGTCTTGTAACATCAATTTTAGATCTGACGGCTTTTCTCTGATAATAATCATGTCATCTGCAAAATGGAGGTGAAACAAGTAAACACCACTAACTAAGACGCCTTTATCCTTCCAATCGAGTAATTGAAGGACGTCCTCCAAGACTGCGGAAAATAATTTGGGTGATTTGGTGTCTCCCTGTCGCACGCCCCACTTGATCGGTATACTGTCAGTGAGTGCATGCATCCGTACCTGATCGACGCTGATTCATAAAGGTTTCGGAGAACACTTAAATAACGTTCGTCTACTTGCAGCGATGGAGATAATCTAACACGGCCCAGTGTTCGACGCTATCAGTTTTTTCGTAATCTATGAAAGCAAAGCACAAGGGCCGGTTGAATTCGTCACATTTCTCCATCAGCTGCTTCATGGTGTGAATGTGATCGATAATAGAATATCCGCTCCGAAGACCCGCTTGCACGATGGGCTGACATTCATCAAGTTGACGAGTAATTCTGTGACTCAGAACTTTGGCAAATAGTTTGCTTGTATATTTGAGGGAGGTGACTTATCGGGTTGTAATTACTGAAATTTGAGGTATCTTTTTTCTTGTGAAATATGGTAACTACTGTGTTTTTACACGCATTTGGCCTGTGACCATTTCCTAGAACTTTGTTATAGTGTTCTACGAGAATTCTAACCACTGGTTCCCCACCAGCTCTTAGGAGCTCAACTGTCATGCAGTCTTTGCCAGGTGACTTGTCAAACTTCATGTTATTGAGAGCCCATGCCACTTCTGTAGGCAGGATGTGAGGTAAGTAATCGTCACTTCGGCTTTCGACGGGTTCAGCTCTAGGATCGTCTTCTGAAGTTTCTGATGCTACCATTGAATATAGATTTCATAGAATTCCTTAACAATTTCCAACATTTCATCTCTATTGCTTGTTTTAACTCTATTGCATTTTTATTCGCTAATGCTGTTACCTTTTTTTTCCTGAATTTAATTTCTTCCTGAAAATTTTCATTAGCTTCTAAGAATGCTGAAGGTAGCTGTTCAATTCTAGTCAATATGATAAATAATTGAAATTATAAGTGATAGATATTTGAACAGACTAGTAGTCAAAAGCCCACACCGCATCTTATCCCGCGGGTGTTGTGAGAACCAACTTAAGGAGCTCAGGATATGGACAGCATTTATATGTGCACCTGTTATCATCAGCGATCAACAAAATGCCTGGTAAGCGTGGAAGATCATGATAAATATTGTTTAGTTCTCCAGCTTAGTAAGTAACTTACACGGCGGAGGCGGCGCTGGCGGTGGTGGAGGCGGCGACAGAGCCCGTTGTAGACTCTGCTTTCTGCCGTTAGATATGTCTCTGTGTTGACATGTGCAGCCCATTTTGGCCTGAAATTAGACATTAAACAATTTAAGATGAAAGTGAATAAACTGGCAGCCCTTGGAGAGATAATGCGGGTAAACTTAAATAGCAAAATGTGGAGTCCATTGAAACTGCCTTAAACTCTCGCCTGTCACACAAACACTGTAACAATTAAAAGACAAACGGTTTGCATAAACAAACATGTCACGTTGTTTTATACAACATAACCTAGTTAGAATTTTTATTTTATTTATCCCAGTTTCATTTTTTGATGATTTTGGGACATTGACACTTTTATCTTTTATATGTGTAGTTTAATATGTTTTGTTATAATTTGAGACATTTAAAAAAAAAAAAACAAATAAGGAAAAAAGAACATCCCCATAGAGTTTCTTGCTGCTCTCTTCTCTAACGGGCGTATTTCCAAAGAACAGGTAGAGTCAGAAGGGTATTTCCTTTTCCAGTGTGAGATTTAACTCTGTTGGCACATGAAAGGGAAATTTTATTTTCAAATTCAAAGAACTATTTTTTTATTAATTTGATTTATGTATTGTTCATAAGATGTTAATTTTGACTTGTAAAAGTGCTATTTTGCCGATTTACAATAAAATACTTTGACTTTGACATTGACAAAACATTCGACGTGGTTAGGTATGTACACAATTTTGTTTCCGAGAATATCAGTGTTATAATTGTGACACTCGTGAACCTGAAATAGAACTTTACTGGAATATACTGACAATATCAGTGTTATAATTGTGACACTCGTGAACCGGAAATAGAACTTTACTGGAATATACTGACAATATCAGGGTTATAATTGTGACACTCGTGAACCGGAAATAGAACTTTACTGGAATATACTGACAATATCAGTGTTATAATTGTGACACTCGTGAACCGGAAATAGAACTTTACTGGAATATACTGACAATTATCGTTAGTCTATGTTACCTAGGTACTGTTTGTCACTGGATAATTGAATATTTTTTCTTTAACACTAGGGATGCCAAAAATACATAGCAAAGACTTCACTAGACTAAAACAAGATTCGTGCTATGCACGAGGACTTCCGTAAGGGAAGGGAAGACAGAGTTTCCTAGGACCCTGAGAGAGCTAAGGAATAGAATCTCTTGAGGAGTTTCTCACACCAAAAGCACTTTACCTGAACACTGGGAGCTCGAAGTAGTTTCGCGGCATCTTCTCGAGATTCCAGTAAGGTTGCTCGGTGCACGAGAGTTTCTGCAGTGTCCCATACGATGTCGCTGACAGGCTCCTTAGGATCTATTCTTAATAGGTGCTGCAGGATGCTCAGGAACGGGATCTCTTGAGGAGTGTCTGACACCTGGAAGATAAGTAAAAATGAGGCTTTATTATGCGAATCTTTAGTTAAAAATCTAGCAATACTGTTTAATAACTTGCCTTGAGTTCCAAAAAATAGTGATCGCAGGGAAATCCGTAAATCAGCTTAGCAAGGGTTTCAATTCTTTACGAAAAAAGATTTTTAAACAGCTTTGCGTTTATAATTTATTTTGTTTCAGAATGAAACGATAACCGGTAATTATTTATTGATATAAGTTATTCAGGCCGTTGCAAAGTGTTGGTCATTCATCAGCGAGATAGAAGCGATTCAGGATCATCAGGCGTTGGTAGTGGCGAAACTGGCGAAGCAAAAGGAGTTCTAATATCCAGCAATGGGCGGAACTGATGATGTTTTTTTTTAAATTTACCTGTTTCAAGATAGCGTAGAACACATCGAGGTGTGAATTGAGGTTGATTCCCCCTGGACCCTGGGCCTCGTCACTTTCTCGCTGTTCTTCGAAGACGTCCAGCTGGACGCCCAGATCAGGGTGGCTGGCTGCTTCATGTCTAAATAGGAACATAATGGGTTTTGTATAATTGAATGAAGTGAACTTGATATAGACTGAAGACCAATTTCAGTAGCATTATGAAAGGCCTATGTCAAGCAGCGGATTATTTATCCGCTACTTGACATAGGCTTATCGATTATTTGTCGCGTGAGGTATTGCTGGCCTCTGGTGTCAGAGTTCATCAGACCACCCGAGAGCCTCTGACATGGCTTAACGACTGCTATTAACCGTGCCCGGAGCACGGAGTGATCGACTTAAAACATACATAATTTAGAAAAGTAATTTGTCTGGAGCCCCGGTAGCGAACCCGGCATCGTTGAATTCTAACTCGCACTAGTAGGTGTACCACTAGGCTACCATCGCTACATAGTATAGGCTAATTGACTTGATGATGATGAACCAAATTTTAGGGTCTGTAGCCGAATGGTGAATATGCAGCCATTATTATAATATCATCATGTTCGTAATAAAATAAATCGTTTATTTCTCCCTAATCACAGAATAAATAATAGTACAATAATATATATAACATTAGTACAAGCTCTAATTTTGAAAAAGTCTAACAAATAACCCTTATAGGACAGCCTACATTACAGCCCACCCGCTTGTCCTCTTGTCCGTCCGTAATAATCTGTCATCACAGCACCATAACTTCGAAAGTTGTTTTAAAAATGTATTGATTTACTAAAACTTATATAAAATTTATTGATTAAAAAAGTGACACACCAAGTAAGTTTAAACTTTTTTTTTCGATTGAACATTAAAATCTTATACCTGTGGCATTTTTTCTATATTTAGCTATATTATTAATCTATGAAACATCGTCTTATTCACGTTTTTCTGCTTACAATATCATATTATTCACAGGGTCCCACTGGGCGCCAAATAAGGAGCGGTGTGCGCCCACGCAAGTCACAGCGTGCTTTTTGGTTTGTGGAAGTTTAGTGGACTACTGTCACGGAATATATATATATATATATATATATATATATATATATATATATATATATATATTTATAGTACTACTACTGTATTAACTGGGTTTGTCTGATTTGACGTTTTGTCGAGGGTCAAAATAATTGAAATATGTATTTTAGTGGGATTTTCTTCTATACTAAATTTAGATGTCTGAGTAATATTCTTGAGCGGATATAGAAAAAATTGTAGAATTACTGACTTAAGTAAGTAGGTACTAGGTAGGGCATTACACTTTAATATAAACTTTTCGAACACGTTCATTTAACTCATTCAATCTACATGAAAACCCTGAGTTTTGTTATGGTAGTTAGAAATCTAAAAGCTAGTTCAATTGCAACTTTTTACTACAATCCTTTCATAGGGATAGCATATTTTGCTATAATATTTGGTTGCATGGAAAGATCTTTTTAGACGACGCGCCACCTCCTTGAAGCACACTTGTCAGTATTTAAAAAGAGAGTGCGAATTAGTTTGATAATAGCGAGTTGTCATCATCATCATCATCATGTCAGCCTTTAGAAGTCCACTGCTGAATATAGGCCTCCCCTAAAGAGCGACACGACGAACGGTCTTGTGCCACCTCCATCCACCGACTTCCTGCGATGGCTACAATGTCGTCGGTCCACCTCCCCACACTTCGCTTGCTTGTTCGTGGCCGCCATTCGAGAACCTTTATTCCCCAGTGGTTGTCGGTTCTGCGAACTATATGGCCTGCCCATTGCCACTTCAACTTGCAAACTCTGAGAGCTATGTCTGTAACCTTGGTTCTTCTACGGATTTCCTCATTTCTGATTCTATCACGTAGTGAAACACCGAGCATAGCTCTCTCCATTGCACGCTGTCAAAATAGAAAAATTTCGAAGGTGCATTTTAGTGTTTTCATTGATTTAATTTGCAAAATATACCTTTACGCTCGTACAAACCTTTTGTCTTTCCTTCGTTAACGATCTTCATCCATATAAACCAGGCAGACATCAACCTACTCATATAATAATAACCTACTTTGCTTGCTCCTAAAACACTAATCCTTTTCCTCTTAATTCCATCTAGTTAAGCTGTATGGTCATAATCCGATTATGTTACGGTTGTTTTTACCTGATTTTTTCCACCTTTTATATTGCCGCGACCGACGAGTGCTGTGCGCAAAAACTTGACGAATGATTACAAAAAAGAGACAATAGACGACAAAAAAGAATTGATTGTCAATAAAAACCATAGTCGATAAAAAAGTCGATAGTCGGTGAAAAACGGTCAGTAAATGTAAGTATATGATTCATATCAATGAGGCTGTATTTGGTATACATATCATTTATATATTGATGACTATCTACCTATTGTCGGAAACTAAGCTGGTTTTGTTGTGAGGACCTGTCCTGTGAATTATAGAGTTTTTGCCTGCTTTATGATTATGGTACTCTCTATTCTGGTTCGGTCTTCAGCTCAACGACCAATGACTTTTCTATGATTTATGATGTTTTTCATGGCTCCCGTGCTTTTGATAGGCCAGCATTACGACAAACAAACAGATACTCTCTTTTGTAATAAATAGATGCGAGATGCTTTCGGAGAAAGTCTGTTGGCGTATATTTTAAAGTTAACACTAAAAAAAACGTAATGGATTTTAAGGATCTCTAAGTTTTAATAGCTATTAGGTATAATTGTTTTTTTTTTTTTATGAAAAGATTAAAAACTTAAAGTAGAGAAAATCCACGACGAGCGATAACATCTTAAATATACTTTATTATAGCCATAAAAAAACATAGGTAAGTGTTCCTTTGACGACCACGAACAAGTAAAGTCACTATATTTTTATGAGGTGGCAAAAAGCAATTAGCTTTGCGTCGGATTTGCTTCGATTTATTTTGTTCTTTGAATATACCTACTATTGTATATAAAGTTACCTGAGTTGGCATTGAAGCTGATTGGTACTGATTTAAGTAAAGTATCTTACCTTAAGTTGTTGAGTGTGGGCAGGAGACCGAGGCCTGAAATGGAAAAAAGGATAATCATACATATTAGCCTCTCAAATTATCTGCTTCATATCGAGAAAAAGCTACTTTACGATAAACACCAGGGCTTATAAGATTGCAAAAGGTGGGCTCTTGAAGCAATGCATGATTTTCATGGTTGAAGACTATGCATTTCTTGGTCATTGGTCTGTAGCCGTGCAACATAATAAATAATAGTACAAGCTGTTCGATCAAAACTTGTGTCCATTTATAAAGTTAAGTCTAAAAATGCTGTTAATTAACGGAATGGCTATCAAGTTTGAACTATAGACTAATTCGCTAAATTTATTACTAGACAAGGACTAATTCGTGAAATATCTAATTTTACAAAAGGACTAATTCATAAAAGAATATTGCTGCGTCTACGAGTAGTTCTAAGAAAGCTAGCAGCAGCTAGAAACTCAATCTGCAGCTATATTATAAATCATTATCATTGACCTGATGTCAAGCAAAAAGTAATGTCACGATTTGGCAGCGTTTTCATAATGTTACCTTGTGGAAATATATCTGACACGGGAACTATAGACTTGACAACACAATGATGTGATTTGAGGTTGAGCACTGCCAACCCTGGTTAGTGAAATCATGCTAGCACATTATTTCAGCGTATTTTTTATTATGGTTCCGTAGTCAAACAAGGAACTCTTCTAATTTGACCATGGTCAACTTATTTTTTTATTTTATTTTTTTACGGGCATGTCCGTCTGTCCTTCCGTCGGTCTGTATGTCACAGCAATTTTATACAGCAACTATTAACACTCAAATTTGAAATTTGGCACTTGTATATTTATAGCCGCCACATTGTGTACTTACAAAAACATGTAATTTTTTTTTACACGACTGCCCAAAAAATGGAATGTTTTTTTTAGCATTAATGTATGTATGTTTGTATGTATGTGAGTTTCTTTATTCCATAATAACTTTTAAATGCCTCAACAGATTTAGACGTATGGGGTGTCGTAAGGCTGAGCGCGCAATTCCTTGCATTCACGGGTGCGTGCACTGCGGCGAAAAAAACAAAAAAACGCACGTTTTGTCATTCGAGTTACAGTTGTGGGCCAACACCTCACGTCATCGTTGAACTACCATACAAGAGTCGCTATCTGCATATATTTGACCGAGTGAGCGCGAAACACGAGCGAGCGCCTCCGTTTCAGCTTGACCAACAATTCTTTCGTATTTGTTTCCGAATGTTTGTCCGGCTGTTCACCTCTACAGATAGCATTTCTCAACCGATCTAGACGAAACTTAGTATACAGTACAAATAATTTTTTGTATTTTTTATTTGTCGGGGATTTTTGATTGGGGTGGTTCTTAACTTCCTCCAAAATGGAGCATAAAGGGGGCTACTGAATATCTCCGCCTTATTAGATCCGATTTCGATCGTTCTTTTTTATTTGTAAGATAGTAACATTAATTTGGTCTCAAAATAATTTGGTGAAGATCTGATGAGACGAGATGAGCAGAATAGCTCCTCAAAATGCTGTAAATTGCTCACTTTTAGCTTTATTCCAGTGGAATGAATCAACCTTGGTTATTAATGTTTATGAGACTAACCTAACCCCTCAAATAAAAAAATAACCATCGAAATCGGATTTAATAAGGCGTATATTTTTTAATTTTTTTAATATATTTTTTTACCCTGTTTTGGGGGAAGTACCCCTCAATCAAAAATCCCAGACGACAGAAAAAAACTAAAAATTCGCTTAACCTGTATATCAAGTTTTGTCTAGAACGGTTGAGAAATGCGACCTGTAGAGGAGAACAGCCGGACAGACATCCGGACATACGAAATAATTATTGCCCAAGCTGAAACAGAGACGCTTAGCTCGCGTTTCGCGCTCGCTCGGTCAATAAAGCAACTAGATGGCGCTACTGTGCACCGGTAGATTCTTTGCAAAAAGTTTGTGCTCGCGGGGTCTACAGCTCATAGAGACACTAGTTACGAGTATTACGTAAAAAAAAGGGTACCCAAACGGTATTGGGTCTTAAAACCTATTAAGGGCTTTTTTTTAGTAAGATCTACATTCGTATAAGTTTTCGATATTACAGAATGAGCGTGAGATCTTAAGATAATTTGTTAATTGTTGGTGTTGAAATTTATCATAAAGATACAAATTGGAGAAAATTTCTGTCTGTTTAAGGTAAGTTATTCTATTCTTGTTCTTGTATAATAAACCTTTGTAAAGAACACTTGAAATTTTCACAGAGTGTTTATTACTATGGCTGCTAATATTAACAACAAATAATACAAATAAAATAATTAATTCAAATATAGTTCGGTGGTATGGAACCCTTCGTGTGCGAGTCGGACTCACACTTGGCCAGAATAGGCAAATTTGCATGCGTTTATTTCACCGCAATGCGCGCACTTCTATGCCACTCCGTGGCAAACATCCTAGATTCAAGTTATTGTTGTCGTTGATGACTGTTGTTGTTATTATTGATAACTTATTAGCTATTTATTTGTAAAAATAAGCTTATCTATGAACTCATTTCGCAGCCAGATCTCGTCGCATTTGACTAAAGCTACAGCACTCTTTTGTTCATAGTTGGCTTTATCTCTTCGACCAACACGGAACTGTTGTTGTTAAGGACTGTTTCTGTTATAGATGAAGAACTATACCTTTGTAATAATGCCTACCTATGAACTCATTTCTTAGCCGGATCCTGTCAGGCAGCCGAGGCGCGGAGATGATGAGGCAGTTGACGAACGCTACCAGCGCTGTCTTGTAGTCGGTGGTGGCGGCCTGCTTCAACTCCTCGACCACCACGGACAGGCGGTACCGCTCACTCTTGAGGGTCTGGAAGGGATTGAAGGTGTTCTTAATTCTATAGACGTACATTAAGATTGTAAATACTAGGTATAATGTTTGTTTTGTACGTACCTTATATCTATCAAGCGTGTCGACAGCCCGGGCATACCCGTCGGCGTTGTAAACGCATAACGCTGACAGCAGCTCGAAAACCTGCGAATAGAAACCGTTGCGTTTGATACTTGACTCTTTTGGCAATCAATAAAACGAAATGTTTCCAACATTAACTGCGTGGCCACGGCAATCTAATATAGAGTCCAATGGACCTGCACTACCAAGGTCTCAATTCAGCTTTAGTTGGAATGCATAGTTGAATACCAAATTCTTATTGTCAACCAGTCATTCTGACACTATCAATAAGTGATTTTTATGGCACGATACCATATTATTTATAAACTTGTTATAATAATGTATTCTGCAATGTGTCAATTAAACAAAACTGAAAAAATACATCCCTGTTACATGTTCTTGGTGCTGTCTTCTCTAACGAGCGTAGGTATGTAGCGCTGCATAGGAATGCAGCGAAATTAGGTAGGTAACAAGTCAAGCTAAATACACCCGTTTAAAAAGTATTTATTTTTCCTGTGCGAGATTCAACTATGTATCGGCACATGAAGAGGGAAACCTCCTTTTCAAACTCTTATTAATTACTAGCTGATGCCCGCGGCTTCGCACGCGTGGTCATTTCTGTAGGTTGAAAGTACTCTTTGTGCTATTCCAGGACCTAATATACCAATATACCAACATTTGATCAAAATTCCTTCAGCCGCCAAAAATATATTGTATCAATTGCTCGGCTTCTACACATTGGATTGAGATATAAAGTACCCCAGTTTTTAATTCAAAACATAAGCTATCCAACAATGAAAACCGCATCGCAATCGCTGCTGTAGTTTTTACGTGATGCGCGAACAAACATACAGACAGACAAACAGACAAACAGAAAGACAATTTTTTTAAATGTTAAATCTTATTCAGTAGCTTATTTTATGTATCCTAGGCCATTTCTTTTTTAATTATCTTCTTTGTACAGACTTTTTCGTTCCTATTGCTTTATTATAAGTATAGATAGATGATGTACCAAAGTGTAGGTAATTATTTTGGAGTACGTTGATAAATATTAATTCAAGTGTATAAAAGTGAGTGTATTATGGTATAAAATTATTGCGAAATACAATATTTTTTTTTTATTCTCTACGACCCAGAACTTGATATTTATATGAGTAGATTAAGAAATCAAGGATTTTAAAGTTATTTTCTTTTGAAAGTAAAGTTAACTTAATTAACTTGTCATTTCGAAACAAATAGGTGCAACTAAATGTCAAAGAGATATGGAGATAGCTTGATTTGAATGTAATCATGACCCAGTTGGAAATGGCAAGCGTATGTATGTGGACTTATGAATGAAAGTTAAAATACTTAGAGTAATGACAGCCATTGCGTAGTTGCATTGCACTAAGTACTGTTTCCACAGCGATTGACCATGCAGTTTTAAAAATGACTTCCTTAATTCATCGAACGACAAAAAAAAAAGTGAGATCTTAAAAAAATACTGGGTGCTAAAATTAATGCATTGCCGATTAATGTCTTAAAAAAATACACGCAAAGCACAAGTGGCACCTTTGTTGAAATACTTCACATCTCACATTTCTACAATGTTGTAAATTTAATCAATGTGCAATGTTTAAAGGAAATATTTGAGGAGTCGTCTAAGACTATTGTGTGATTATGACAAGATATTTCTACTACTATTACTGGATTACTAGTTTTTATAAGTTAGGTCTCGTTTAGGATTCGCCCCATTTATTACGCGTAATCGCAAGCCGTTTACTATTTTTTGGATGACCCAGGCGAACGCCCGACGACGTCGTGAATGATTTCGAGTGCTCGCGCGGGTGATCCGTGCGTCCTCAAGCAGTCTGCTTATTATTGAAACGCGTAATCGCAAGCCGTTTACAAAAAAAAATCGCCAATTTTGACAGTTGTCTTAGTCTACTCGCTATTTAGTCTTGATCGCGGGCTGATCGCTGCTATTGATAGATTTAACATTAAAACAAATTTGGACTTTTTTATTGAGTCTACTGGGCCACGTTGTTCAGGGTTGCGTTCATTTACTACGCTTGAATCATCCGTGCGATTATCGCTCGATCATCCGGAGTTAGTGAACGACTTTGGACGTCCACATAGAACTGACAACTGTCAAGTGTCAGTTTCATACTATTCCTCCCCTCCTCTACTATTTATCGGATGACCCAGGCGAACGCCCGACGACGTCGTGAACGATTTCGAGTGATCGCGCGGGTGATCCGTGCGTCCTCAAGCAGTCTGCTTATTATTAAAACGCGTAGTCGCAAGCCGTTTACTGTTTTTCGGATGACCCAGGCGAACACCCGACGACGTCGTGAACGATTTCGAGTGATCGCGCGGGTAATCCGTGCGTCCTCAAGCAGTCTGCGCGTAATCGCAAGCCGTTTACAAAATTTCGCCAATTTTGACAGTTTTCTTAGTGTACTCGCTATTTAGTCTTGATCGCGGGCCGATCGCTGCTATTGATAGATTTTGGCATTAATTGGTATTCTGTTTCTTGACTGGAGCTGTCTGCCAAGTGTTTGTCATACTACATTGATTGGGGCTCATACAGCGGGCTTTATATTTTGTTAAATATTTATTGGTACCTTACATGCCGGGTCGGATTTATTAAGCCTTAACTACCGGTTTTCTGAAGGGTGTTTCCGCCCGGTGATCATCATGACGTTTACCCTATGGGCACCAATGCATTGAGCACCAGAGATTTTTTCCCTTGCCAACCAAGGTGCTCAATGTGGACTTAAAAGACATATTTATTTCTTATTGAGACCCTGCGGCGTGGTAGCTCCATATTGTCTTATTGATTTAGGCCTAATTCATTACACACTTATGTGTGCCTCATTTGCTGGGCCGTATTTATCAGGCCTTGCTACCAGTTTCTTGACGGGAGCTGCCGGCAACGTGAGTGAGGCCGCGAGCTTGCCCGCGTACTCCACATGTTCGACTATGTAATCCAGCCCCACTCGGGCCTTGTTACCTGTTTCTTGACGGGCGCTGCCGGCGACGTGAGCGAGGCCGCGAGCTTGCCCGCGTACTCCGCATGCTCGACTATGTAGTCCAGCCCCACTCGGGCCTTGTTACCTGTTTCTTGACGGGCGCTGCCGACGACGTGAGTGAGGCCGCGAGCTTGCCCGCGTACTCCACATGTTCGACTATGTAGTACAGCCCCACTCGGGCCTTGTTACCTGTTTCTTGACGGGCGCTGCCGACGACGTGAGTGAGGCCGCGAGCTTGCCCGCGTACTCCACATGTTCGACTATGTAGTCCAGCCCCACTCGGGCCTTGTTACCTGTTTCTTGACGGGCGCTGCCGACGACGTGAGTGAGGCCGCGAGCTTGCCCGCGTACTCCACATGTTCGACTATGTAGTCCAGCCCCACTCGGGCCTTGTTACCTGTTTCTTGACGGGCGCTGCTGGCAACGTGAGTGAGGCCGCGAGCTTGCCCGCGTACTCCACATGTTCGACTATGTAGTCCAGCCCCACTCGGGCCTTGTTACCTGTTTCTTGACGGGCGCTGCCGGCAACGTGAGTGAGGCCGCGAGCTTGCCCGCGTACTCCACATGTTCGAATATGTAGTCCAGTCCCACTCGGGCCTTGTTACCTGTTTCATGACGGGCGCTGCCGGGGATGTGAGCATGGCTGCGAGGTTGCCCGCGTACTCCGCATGTTCAACTATGTAGTCCAGCCCCACTCGGGTCTTGTTACCTGTTTTTTGACGGGCGCTGCCGGCGACGTGAGCGCGGCCGCGAGCTTGCCCGCGTACTCCGCATGCTCGACTATGTATTCCAGCCCCACCTCGGGCCTTGTTACCTGTTTCTTGAAGGGCGCTGCCGGTGATGTGATCGTGGCAGCGAGGTTGCCCGAGTACTCCGCATGTTCGACTATTTAGTCCAGCCCCACTCGGGCCTTGTTACCTGTTTCTTGACGGGCGCTGCCGGCAACGTGAGTGAGGCCGCGAGCATGCCCGCGTACTCCACATGTTCGACTATGTAGTCCAGCCCCACTCGGGCCTTGTTATCTGTTTCTTGACGGGCACTGCCGGTGATGTGAGCGTGGCTGCGAGGTTGCCCGCGTACTCCGTATGTTCGACTATTTAGTCCAGCCCCACTCGGGCCTTGTTACTTGTTTCTTGACGGGCGCTGCCGGCAACGTGAGCGAGGCCGCGAGCTTGCCCGCGTACTCTACATGCTCGAATATATAGTCCAGCCCCACTCGGGCCTTGATACCTGTTTCTTGACGGGCGCTGCCGGCAACGTGAGTGAGACCGCGAGCTTGCCCGCGTACTCCACATGTTCGACTATGTAGTCCAGCCCCACTCGGGCCTTGTTATCTGTTTCTTGACGGGTGCTGCCGGCGACGTGAGCGCGGCCGCGAGCTTGCCCGCCTACTCCTCATGCTCGACTATATAGTCCAGCTTCACTCGGGCCTTGTTACCTGTTTCTTGACGGGCGCTGCCGGTGATGTGAGCGTGGCTGCGAGGTTGCCCGCGTACTCCACATGTTCGACTATGTAGTCCAGCCCCACTCGGGCCTTGTTACCTGTTTCTTGACGGGCGCTGCCGGCGACGTGAGCGCGGCCGCGAGCTTGCCCGCGTACTCCACATGTTCGACTATGTAGTCTAGCCCCACTCGGGCCTTGTTACCTGTTTCTTGACGGGCGCTGCCGGCGACGTGAGCGAGGCCGCGAGCTTGCCCGCGTACTCCACATGTTCGACTATGTAGTCCAGCCCCACTCGGGCCTTGTTACCTGTTTCTTGACGGGCGCTGCCGGCGACGTGAGCGCGGCCGCGAGCTTGCCCACGTACTCCGCATGCTCGACTATGTAGTCCAGCCCCACTCGGGCCTTGTTGCCTGTTTCTTGACGGGCGCTGCCGGTGATGTGAGCGTGGCAGCGAGGTTGCCCGAATACTCCGCATGTTCGACTATTTAGTCCAGCCCCACTCGGGCTTTGTTACCTGTTTCTTGACGGGCGCTGCCGGCAACGTGAGCGAGGCCGCGAGCATGCCCGCGTACTCCACATGTTCGACTATGTAGTCCAGCCCCACTCGGGCCTTGTTATCTGTTTCTTGACGGGCACTGCCGGTGATGTGAGCGTGGCTGCGAGGTTGCCCGCGTACTCCGTATGTTCGACTATTTAGTCCAGCCCCACTCGGGCCTTGTTACTTGTTTCTTGACGGGCGCTGCCGGCAACGTGAGCGAGGCCGCGAGCTTGCCCGCGTACTCTACATGCTCGACTATATAGTCCAGCCCCACTCGGCCTTGTTACCTGTTTCTTGACGGGCGCTGCCGGCAACGTGAGTGAGGCCGCGAGCTTGCCCGCGTACTCCACATGTTCGAATATGTAGTCCAGTCCCACTTGGGCCTTGTTACTTGTTTCATGACGGGCGCTGCCGGCGATGTGAGCATGGCTGCGAGGTTGCCCGCGTACTCCGCATGTTCGACTATGTAGTCCAGCCCCACTCGGGCCTTGTTACCTGTTTTTTGACGGGCGCTGCCGGCGACGTGAGCGCGGCCGCGAGCTTGCCCACGTACTCCGCATGCTCGACTATGTAGTCCAGCCCCACTCGGGCCTTGTTGCCTGTTTCTTGACGGGCGCTGCCGGTGATGTGAGCGTGGCAGCGAGGTTGCCCGAATACTCCGCATGTTCGACTATTTAGTCCAGCCCCACTCGGGCTTTGTTACCTGTTTCTTGACGGGCGCTGCCGGCAACGTGAGCGAGGCCGCGAGCATGCCCGCGTACTCCACATGTTCGACTATGTAGTCCAGCCCCACTCGGGCCTTGTTATCTGTTTCTTGACGGGCACTGCCGGTGATGTGAGCGTGGCTGCGAGGTTGCCCGCGTACTCCGTATGTTCGACTATTTAGTCCAGCCCCACTCGGGCCTTGTTACTTGTTTCTTGACGGGCGCTGCCGGCAACGTGAGCGAGGCCGCGAGCTTGCCCGCGTACTCTACATGCTCGACTATATAGTCCAGCCCCACTCGGCCTTGTTACCTGTTTCTTGACGGGCGCTGCCGGCAACGTGAGCGAGACCGCGAGCTTGCCCTCGTACTCCACATGTTCGACTATGTAGTCCAGCCCCACTCGGGCCTTGTTATCTGTTTCTTGACGGGTGCTGCCAGCGACGTGAGCGCGGCCGCGATCTTGCCCGCGTACTCCACATGCTCGACTATATAGTCCAGCCCCACTCGGGACTTGTTACCTGTTTCTTGACGGGCGCTGCCGGTGATGTGAGCGTGGCTGCGAGTTTGCCCGCGTACTCCACATGTTCGACTATGTAGTCCAGCCCCACTCGGGCCTTGTTACCAGTTTCTTGACGGGCGCTGCCGGCGACGTGAGCGCGGCCGCGAGCTTGCCCGCGTACTCCACATGTTCGACTATGTAGTCCAGCCCCACTCGGGCCTTGTTACCTGTTTCTTGACGGGCGCTGCCGGCAACGTGAGCGAGGCCGCGAGCTTGCCCGCGTACTCCACATGTTCGACTATGTAGTCCAGCCCCACTCGGGCCTTGTTACCTGTTTCTTGACGGGCGCTGCCGGCGACGTGAGCGCTGCCGCGAGCTTGCCCGCGTACTCCGCATGCTCGACTATATAGTCCAGCCCCACTCGGCTTTCCATGCCGGTTCTGTAACAATAGGAAAAAGGTACAGTCAATTAAAAAAATGACTTATTATTTAATAACCACCCGGCCCGGTAGCGAGAAAACAAATGCCACTGCAGCACAAAACAGATTGCTCTGCGGAGTCGTGTAACGTACGTGCCTTATTATCTTGTTAAATACTAGCTTCTAGCCCTGGCTTCGCACGGGTAGCTAAGGGTTTTTCTTTATTTGTACACGATTCTACCCGTTGTGATTGCCTAATTTGTTTTTTTTTAAATGTTACTTTTCAATAACAGTTAAACGTACGGCCTTTTTGTGGGCTAAAGAGTACTATAAACATGTCGCATTATTTTATGTGTCACGAATACTTTTTGCAGCTCGCGCCAAATAATGACTTTTAAGGCAAATTTTTGATACCTTGGATTACATTATTGCAATATTCGTAACGATCTCCATTTTTTGAAAAATAATATAAATCCCATGTTACTCGCTAAACATGTAGCTTTCATTATAGATTTTTTTAAATTGGTTATGTATTTTTTGAGTTTATCAAATACACACAAACAAACAAACAATAAATACTACAGCACTACAGTGGCTCTGTGGGGTTTGGATGTAAGAGCATCACCAAGGTGATGCAGTGCAGCACAGACAATGGTGCCCCGTGTTGCAGACGTTGCAGTGGGATTTGTATTTTCACGGCCCGGCTTTGCGTAGCTCCTTTAATACACACAAAAAATACTAAAGAAATATTGAAATAATTGAGAAAACCGCATCCAAGTCCGTGGCGGCGGACTTCAAGAATAGCGCAGCCATACAGACAGACGCGTGCGAGGTTCCTTTGATGCTATCTACAATATACATAATTATATATATTTCAAAAATACAAGCAACAGTCAAAAGACTATAATCAATAATTCCAATCAATTAATTATTTATTCCAATTATTAATTCCAATTTACGCCATATTTCTGACTGGAGTAAAGCTTATGGGCTAAAAATAAATCCTACTAAAACACAGGTAATTCTTGGCAGCTCCAGAATGATATCAAAAGTTGATTGGTCAGTTCTACCCAAAGTTGTGTTTGGAGGGTCCACTATTCCATATAGTCAGAGTATCAAAAATTTAGGTCTAATTATAGACCAGAGCCTTACTTGGATTCCTCAGATGGAAACCGTCAGTCGAAAGCTATTTGCTTCTGCAGGTTCCCTCAGAAGACTCCGAAATTTTTTGCCCACTGCCACTAAAATTGCTCTTGCGCAGTCACTTCTGCTCCCAATCTTAGACTATGCCGATGCCTGCTATCTAGATCTTACTGAGGACCAGCTAAACAAACTTGAGCGTCTTCAAAACTTCTGCATTCGTTTTATATTTGGTTTGCGCAAATATGATCATGTCTCTGAATTTCGCACTAAGCTCAAGTGGCTTCCAATACGCCTCCGCCGGAATGCTCATATACTCTCTATTCTTTATACAGTTTTGTTTAATCCCTCCTCCCCACGATATCTTATGGAACGTTTTAATTTCCTGTCTGATTCTAACAAGTTGTCACTCAGGTCATCAGAAAATTTAGCTTTGTTGATCCCTCTACATAGAAGCTCTTTTTATGGCAGTTCATTTACCATCCAAGCAGTTCGCCTATGGAACGCTCTGCCAGTTACTATAAGGCGAGCCCAGTCACTCCCTGTTTTTAAACTTCAAGTAAAGAAGTTTTATCTCTCTAATTAATATCACTTCTTGCTATTTTGTTGTTATTCTGTTGTGGTTTCACTGTATATTATTTTTATTATGTTTGTATATATTTTGTAAATGTATATGTAGTATATGTAATTTATTATAATGTATATACTATGTATATGGATATATATTTATATATGTATATATATATATATATATATACTGTACTATATATTTACATATTTATGTGTAGGTATATTGGAATATATGTGTATATATGTTTATTCATTGTATTCAGTTTTTATTATTTATTTGTTATATTATAATGCACCACCGTCTTTGCCGTATATTAATTCCTTTCCATCCAAAGGTTGTCTGGAAGAGATCGCTTTTTAGCGATAAGACCGCCCATTGTCCCATTTATTTTGTATAAATGTTTTAGTTATTATTGTATTTTTTGTTCTATGTGGTGTACAATAAAGAGTTATCTATCTATCTATCTATCTATCACACTAAGATTACACCTAAATTAAATTTATAATTATTTTATTACATTTAAAGTAATATATAAACAATTTTCTCTTTCACTGGATCTTTAAATTCTACCAATTTAAATATTTTTACAAAATAAACCATAACCCAATTTTTCCTCATTTATCATTTTATTACCCATCCAGTATCTGTTTAGAGTTTAATTAGCATAATACCTAACAGGATTTAAACACATTAATTCAGTGAAATACCTATTGCTTTAACATGCCGTCATCTCATTTTTAAAGGACAACTTAATAAAATAACTTTATTGTCGATAAACTTGAAGATTATTTCAATAAAATAAAATATGTAGCAAAGCGGTTGGTATTTTGGTTCAGGTGGCAGTCGTATGTTGCTGGCCAAAAAATATAAAAGGCCGAACTAGTATCGTCTAGAGTCTAGACCAAACTAGTCTATATATCTTCAATCTATACTTATAATAAAACATCAGGAACGAAATAGTCTGTACAAAGAAGATAATTTAAAAAAAAATGGTCTAGGATACTTATAAATCCAGTCTTTCTGTTTGTTCGCGCATCACGTAAAAACTACGGAACCGATTCCAATGCGGTTTTTACAATTGGATAGCTTAGGTTTTGACTTAAAAACAGATCTCAATCCGATGAGTAGAAGCCGAGCAATCGATAAAAAAACTTTTTTACGGCTGAACGAATTTTGAAGAAATTTTGTGCTCGTATATTGTACGTTATAGGTACTTTTGGTCCTGGAATAACACGTATGGGTTACTTTCAAATGAAATGACCACGCGGGTACAGCTAGTCTATTAAAATAGGTTGCGTTTGAGGATAAACTATTTTAGCCTGCACAATATCATTTTTCATGAAAAAAAATATTTGTTTTTCCCCGCTATTTCTTAAAAAAAAAATAGCGGGAAAAGCAGAACAGACTTGGGTCACAATACAGGGTGTCGAATTTTCCTTTCAGGACTAATTGATGTTACCTAGGCTTAACGCGTTTTACCCTAACATGCTTTGCCTAAACTTGATATACTAGTTCGACCTGACATCAGGTTAGGCTATATACTAGTTCGACCTGACATCAGGTTAGGCTATAATAATGTATAACCGGATTCCAGTTGTTTTAATACAACTATCCGAGATTTTTACTGTAGTGTCGAAAATTATAAACTTAGAACAAAATTTCTTATTGAGGATTGAATTCACATTGTTTGCACATACCAGGCTTTATTATTTTTCGTGAAGAATTCTAACAGGGCTTTTTGTTTGATAATTATGAATTGGGCATTATGCATTCGTACATTAGGAGAGGTTTACGTCCAGCAGTGGACAGATATTATGGGCTGATGATGTAGCATCAAAGTAATTTTCGCTAATTTGTAAAATTGGGTTTATTAAACCAAGATGAATGGATTTTATATGTAATTCTGTTATTTTGACAGGGAGTCTAGATATAAATCTGTTGTTTTGACAAATTAGTGTTGTATTACAAGTACCGCTAGTTAACGTTTTTATCTTGTAAATCTGGTAACTTATTGTAGCATAGCTTATCTATTATGTAGGAACATAGAAAAAAAACGAGTCATCCCCATATCATTTCGGAGCCTCCACGCGCTACGACGCGCGTCAAAGAGATAACACTAAAGTCAACTTTAAAAACGGGATATTTATCCAGAAGCGAAATCCTAACTTTATGATAGACTTTTCGGCGGGAAACAAAATCGAGAAGGTTGTTTTGCTTGTTCTCGAACTTGTGCTTCTTCCAGAGTATATTGGTGGAATATTAACCATTATACCTAGATAGATGTTTAAATCGTTAAATAATGTGGGAAAATGACACAAACGCGGAAAAACTTGCCATTTCGTGTTCTCTCTGGAACTCCCTAGGAAGTTTTAGTAATTCTCCACCACTTTACTGAATTGTGACTGGACTATTGTTTTGACTACCTGACTGGCTCGGACTCGACCATTTTGGCTTGTGTAGATGGCACAGGTCGTGCAGAGAAAAAAAAACAGACCTACCTAGGCCAATAAGCACAATTCAAGATCCTTCCGATATTTGAGCTCTGTTGCGAGAGCCAAGCGCTGCTGGTAATTGAAATATCTTGTTTTGTTTAAACATTCATGCAGTAGGTTTATAAATATTCACAGGAGAACTTCAAACGGCAATCTGTTGAAGTTTTGATCTAAAGTATCCATTCTCGGAAAGCTATCGGTGCGCAGGATCTGAGTTTGCAGACTGCATGACAATCAACACCTGCAGAGTAGTCATACAACATTCTAATAAGTAGGTATGCATTATTTATTCTATAATATAGATACTTATAATAAAGCAGTAAGTAATAAAAAGTATGTACAATGAAAATAATTATTTAGTCGACATAGGGATTTAGTCGACATTGTCTACTGAAAAATAATAGGAGTACTTAACATATTTCGGGTTGTCTGTCTGTCTGTCTGAACGCGTGGAACCTCCACGCGTTCCTGAGAAATAGGTAGGTAAAAGGAGCTGTAAAAAAAAACTTCTAAGTCAACGCAATGAAAATGTTACGGCCATTTATGCCGAGTATTTTGACATTCGCAAGGGACTCGAAACCTATTACAGGTACTTCCCGTTGACCTGGAATCATGAAATTGGGCAAGAAGCACAAGTAAATGGAAAAATCCGAATACCGTAAATTTCCAGACAACCTTTTTTTTTTTGTTAACTTACCGCGACCTATGTCGATGTAAGGAGACAACAGTTTTCTAACGGCAAAGTTAAGTTTGTACGGAGCCCTCGGTGCGCGAGTTCCGAGTTGGAATTAGCCGGGGGTTTTTAAATGGTGTCAGTTCGCGCATCACGTAAATATACTGGACCGATTGAAATGCTGTTTCACTGATACATAGCTTAGGGTTTGAGTTTAAGATCCGTTGTACTTTGTGTCTCAATCTCGGGTAAAAGTATCCCGTGTTTTGTTTCAGGACCTACGGACCGCGGTCACAGTACATATATTAGTCTTTTCTGGAAATACTAATATATTTACTGTGCCGCGGTATACCAAACAGAAAACTCGTAAAGCCGTCAAATACACTGGCCTTCAAACTTTGTACCACACTTTTAAAATTAATAGTTTTTTTTTAATTTAAATTGCTTGGCTCCTACTATTTGAATAGAGATAACAAGTACACCAGTTTTCAAGTCAAAACCTAAGCTATCCAACAGTAAAAATCGTATCGCAATTGGTCCATAAGTTTTAACGTGAACTTAGTACCACACTTTAAAGATTAATAGATTTCTATTTAATTGCTTGGCTCCTAATCAACGGGTTGAGATTGAGATACGACGTACTTTATTTCAATCCCTGTAATCAAGACGACCGTCCAAGCCGAGGTTCGTACCCGCTGGGTGCCCTTATGGCGATCGTCAAAGGCTTATTCCATAAACCCCCTTCGGTAATCCCCTGCGAAGAGGATTTTTGGACTTTTTTCTTACGTGTGCCACAGAATAAATAATAGTACAAGTACTAGGGATAGAATAACGAAGGATAGCTGAGTGAAGACTTATAAATACATAGCGACTCTCGCTACAACGCAATAAAGTGTAATTTAACTCGCACAGCGCTGCGAGCTTTCATTTATATTTATCTAGAAGGCGCTCGCCCATCGCGTGCAGGCTAGAATGCACCTTATCACAACGCGCGAGAACTTCCATTGCTCTACCGTTTCAGTATCGCTCTGTCCCTTTTTTGCTCGGTAGGGTTGTATTAAGACTAGGTAGGTACTTGTACTACAAATTATTCTGTGATATGTTATGACTTAGAAGTTGTTACAGAATAAATAAGTAATAATGTATTATGTTATTACTTATTACTATAAATTATAATAATTCTATTACATACAATGACATTCTTATCAGAATAGACCTACTACCTCATTTTTACTACCTACCTATCCCGTTTTCAGAACGCCGATAAGTTAGATAGATGTGGGATACCTACCTACGTATCAGTGTCGTTGTTTGATTATGATTATATCCTATAGGTATTGCACTTTGATGAATAAAGGTGTCTGAATTCCTTGCTTTATAATGAGTGAAAGTCGTCATTTCTATCACTATTCAAACAGCCGAATGCTATGCAGTACCTACCTTCTAGGTTACTTCTTGGTACTCATAATTAAAACACGAACAAAATTTGTCAATAACTTTACGTAAGTAGGTACTTTATCGCTAAGCACATGGCGCGCGACTCATCGAGCGCACGCTTGACACTCAACTGAACTGACCCGAATATTGCGCCCTCGAAGTGTAGGTATAATATTTGTACTTATTGCGGAGTGCGACCGGCCTGCGTCTGCCTTCTACGTTACGCATTGCGGGGAGTGCTCTAGCACCCGCCCCCGCCCGGTGAAGCTGTAGAAGCTGGTAGAGGCAGTACAGTTAGTTAAGATATCCAACAGTGAAAATCGCATCGCAATCGTTCCAAGTTTTAAAGTGATGCGCAAACAGACAGGCACTTATTATATGGTTTTAAGCTTATTTTTAGTTAGAAACGATAATAAGTAGAATAAACAATAATTTCAAAGAAAATTGATGAAATTTGCTATAAAACGTTTTTTATTTCAAAGCTCTGCTGACTTCAATAGTTCAGGAAAAATTGCAATTTTAAAAGTGTGGTACTAAGTTTATAAGGACAGTGTAGTTTTTATCGATTGCTCGGCTTCTACTCATCAGATTGAAATGCCAGTACACCAGTTTTTAAGTCTAAATCTAAGCTATCCAACAGTGAAAACGCATCACAATCAGTCCAGTAGTTATTAAGTGATGCGCCAACACAAGTTTTAAAATCGTTATATTCTTGTTCAGTAGTTAAGTTGAAGCCCCCTAGACCATTGTTTTTAAATACTGCTACTTCTTTTACCTAGTAATTAGTACCAAAAAGTAATTAGTACCAAAAAGTAATTAGTACCAAAAAGTAATTAGTACCAAAAAGTCTGTATAGGTACTGAAGATAATTTAAAAACAATGGTCTAGGGGACTTCAAATTAACTAATGAACAAGAATATATTATTATCTATACATGTAGGTAGATAGATAATTGTATCGAATATTTGAAAACAAGACATAAGTATGGTATGGTCTATCCGAGGCCCTATTGCCCAGTCCTAGGTACCTACCCCGTTATAGATTTTGTCTGAATCAGTATGGTGTGAAGATCCGTTCACAGGTAAGTCAGGTCGGGCGGTACCTGCGCCGACCTCCCGACAAGGTCTGCCCGATTTGGTCAGGTCGCCGGGACCACTCAATGCCCTTACCGAGTGCCGCCTGGCTTGACATTGAACGAATGTTTTCATATTTTGTTCTAAAAGTAAGGAATTATTTTCGATAGTTTTTCAAATCAAATTATTTTCGAGAAAATAATTTAAATTATGATTGTGCAGACTTGCCGCTGAAAGCGCTCTCTTCCAGTCAAACTTTATGTGAAGGGCCTCGAAATCATCAAATTAATAGTTTTGGTGTAACTTTTGCGTAGGTAAAAATGTTTTATTTATTGATGTCGTTTTCATAATTATTTTGGGACAGTTACGAGGCAACTGTTTAGTCTAACTTTCATATAAACAAGTCTGAAATGGAAGAAGTAACTAATTGAGGTGAAACATACAGACGGTCGTGACGAAATTAAAAGGGTTTAGTTTTCGACCTTTAGTTACCTTGAAAAATGGCGTGACAAATACAAACAAACAGACAACTACAAGTAGACGTAGGGAAGTAGGTGCTCCAAGATCGTAAGCTAAGCTTTATACTCTGTGGCTAAGCACTTAAAGAGCAAGCCCTTATTCCACATGCTGGGGTTAAAGGGCACTTTCACTGGAAGCTCATCTACGGAGCGAGCTGAGAACAATGGCTTGCAAGATTGCAACTAGCTACTTACTCAGAATATTGAATAATCTCCCAGAAGCGCTCGTTCAGTAGCTATAGCTATGAAGTCAGCTACTTAGAACTCAGTTGATAGTCTCCCAGAAGCGCTCGTTCAGTAGCTATAGCTATGAAGTCAGCTACTTAGGACTCAGTTGATAGACAGTTTTTTTACCCGACTTCAGCGAAGCAAGCGAAGGGTAATAAAGTTAACAGTCTATGTGTACATATACTGTTATGTTAATGACTATTCGTCTTCATATATAGAGTGTCTTATGCTTCTTTTTTTCCCGACTACAGTAAGACAAAGTAAGGGTTATGTGTTCAAACTAAAAACATGGTCCTATTTTGACAAGCGAGGTATCAATCGATTCGTCTTCGTCGCAAGAGTGTCATAGGCTATTTTTTACCCGACCGTAGTCGGGTTTTAGTTTTTGAACTTGTCTTGTTTGTTTTCAGTTACAAAAGCGATGTACCTCTTCGGGCGTTGAACAAGGCCCGGTATTTGTAGACCGCTATTTAAGATATACAAAGTTCTTCTTCTACGGATATTTGCCTTTTTACACGACTGCCAAAACTAAACTAAACTGCCTGATTTAGACGTATGGGGTATTTTTATTTAGGATTCATGTAGGTATGTTTGTATTATGTATGTTTGTATGTGAGTTTCTTTATTCCACCATAACTTTTACATGCCTGAACAGATTTAGACGTGTGGGGGTACCGTTAGAATCCTTACATCCCCCGAGTAACATAGGTTCTTAAATTCAATATAGCCTGCCGCCATATTGTTTTTTTTTTTAAATAGCATTTCAAAGGCGATAAAAATATTTTGTCTTCTAATTTTACAATATGAATGTATATCAAATTGAAGACCTTGATAAGCACATTCTAACTATAATTATAATTTATTTGCATAAGTTCTTTTTTGGCAGCAGGCGTGTCTTTTTAGCTTTTAAGTTAGTTGTTAAGTAAAAAAAACTCATATATTATATGAAATGGAGACTTAGTGAAATCATTAACCGGCGAAAAAAACAGCATAGATTTTATTTTAGTAATCAAAAAATATATTATTTTTCTTCTCTATGTAATATTGAGAGATTTATTATACGTTGACCTTAGACTTATAGGTTTACCTGTAATTTATAAGGTAAGAAATATATTTCTATATATTTTCAAATAATTTAGGCTCCCTAATTTCGGAGGTAATGATCAATTTAAATTCAAATTCTTCTAATTTTCTCCCATAATTATTCAAAAATCATTTATGTACGTTACACTTCCGCGTTAGGGTCACAGAAATTCATATGTGTACCTTTTCAACGCGGTCCAGTAGATTCAAAGCAAATAGGCTGTGACAGACGGGCTGACAGACACACGAGTGATCCTATAAGAGTTCAGTTTTTTCATTTGAACATACGGACCACTAAAAACGCGTTGGTTTGGTTAAAAACCCTAGTGAGAGTCGCGGGGCCACTGTATGTAAACAGTGAGGAACTCGTGGCACAACGCCACACTCGCCATGGGGAGGCCTTTAAGAGAGGCCTATATGAGAGGCCTATAAGAGACACCTATAATAAGAGGCCTATATTCAGCACGAGGTTCGAACACGAAATACTTACAATTAAAATATGTAATGTTTTCTCACCGACATCGATGGGTAGGTAATCTGCGATCTGGCTCTGTGTCTCTGGCTGGTTTGGCTAACTATTTCTGAACTTCATCAATACTGACCTAACCTCATGACTAATGTACATAGAAGGAAAACAAAGTGTCAAGTTTATCGATTTGAAGTCGGTAAAATATAGAGCAATAACCCTTCAATTAATGAAACACATTGTCCAACAAAAACATTAACAAAAAACTGTTCTTCCACCTCATTGAAGACCACAGTATCAGTTTCCTCTGCCCACTGATGGTGCGGCAGACGGATCGCATATCACTGATGTATCGGTCATCGCTCTTAGGAAACGACTTGTTAAGACAAAACCTTGAGTGCGTAGGAGAATCCCAATGTACTAAGTCAAGTTATAAATGAGCCAATCGGTCTGCAGAGATTGAGAATTATAGCTTTTCCGCCTGTTTGCGTATCCTGATTAATATGAGGGACTTGGCGTTAATGATCAATAAGTACCTACTTGCGTCCATTGACACAAGATTTGATATAGGTACCTACTTAACCCCTCAAATTATGTATGTGCTCGTTATCCTGATAACGATGAGCCCAAAAATTGCATATCTAATATCAAACAATTACCGACGATAAAACTGATCAAAACAGGTAGTCATTAATATCACTCCGATTCAAACGGGGCACCATGACTAAAATAGCGACCGTAACGAAAAGGATTATATCGTTTCGCTTTTAAAACTCTGTAACTACATATAAGCTCCAGAGATCTGATTCTGGTATATTCTAGTAGGTTATATCGTTAGCTCGATGACGTTATATTTATATATATAATATTATATATAGAGGCAAGACGCAGAGCAAAGTCAGCAACATTGATGTTGTTATGATCTTTAATTTGGTATACTCGCGATTTAGATTGGGTAGCGTATTGATTTGGATGTTGTTGTAAAGATCTCGTTGAGAACATTAGATTCAATATGAAAAAAATGAGGTATCGCAGGACGCTTGGCTGATGTGTAAACGTAATAAAATAGTATTAATTCGGCTTTATATTATTTACTAGCTGTACCCGCGGCTTTGCACGCGTGGTCATCTCATTTAAAAGTAAGTCATACGTGTTATTCCATGACCAAAAGTACCTACAAAGTACAATATACTACATTTGTTCAAAATTTGTTCAGACGTCACATAGTTTTTTATCGATTGCTCGGCATCTAATCATCAGCAAAAGATATCAAGTATTCCAGTTTTTAATTCAAACCCTAAGCTATCCAATAGTGAGTCCAATACTATTCGATTTAGTAGTTTTTACTTGATGCGCGAACAAACTTACATACAGACCTTCAGTAGCGACCCGACATGGCCGTGATAGGTTAGAAGACGAAGGCGGTAGCGCTGTGCTTTTAATCTATCTGTGTTGCAATAGCGTTATGTGGAGGTATGTTTTCAAAATACGCCGCGCAAATCTTAAATTCGAAACTACCTATACCCGATCTCAGCTCAGCCAGTGACGTCATTAATGTATAAATGTATACCTTTACGGTGTACTTTCGAAGAATACATTTTCGCTTTATGGATTTTAAAACATACCTACTCGATGCCAACACGGTCTCCGACGTCAAGAAAAACGTTTTCGAAATACTCAACGACGTCGGCCCTTAGTTTAGTTAGTGTAACACGGAAGAACCCGTGGTTGCGCGTACGACCGCATAGCTGTGACAGTTCTATTTGCATTTTGGTTACCAATACAAAACGTGCAAGAGGGCGCTTTTTATGAGGGATTGTAAATAAACTAAAAATAACAAATTTACAAAGTCAAAAAATATTACGAAGTAAATTGACAAAATTGTTTTGTATTTGAGCTTTTTTCTAAATAATCCGAAGTGGAATTATTGTGGCTGTGATGATTTAAAACATTGGCATCGTGGACCATTTGGTATTTCGCGATTTTTGCGCATAATGGCATAATGATAATTTGGCATTTATCGTACCATTCTACGTCTTTGGGATTTTACGTTTTTGGTATATTGCATCGAAAGGGTTATAAATTATCAATATTCTATTATATATTGTTTTCAAACAAAACTTGACGGTTTACTTCAGGAAATTACAGAAGCCTTAAAAAAATCAAAGAAAATGTAAAAAAACACATAAAATATGTAAATGCTTATAAATATTGAGGCAAAACATTTATACCAGCGCGTGGAATCGATCCATGTGCCTCTGGGTTGCAGGCCAGACACCGCTTCCGCTGTTCCAGTTTGACTTGTGGCATGAGCACCGCATTTACGGTACCGTTTTATAAACGTATGAGCTATTATTATTCCTTTCAAATTAACATAAATTTAGACTCATATCCCACAGGAACCCCGTATTTTTTCGTGATTAAAAGTATCATTAATTTTAACACATAATATAAACTTTGACTGTGCCAAGTTACATCAAAATCCGTCCGGTAGTTTCAGCGTGATATGTGTTTTTTTAATTAACTTTCAACCCCAATCCTGCGGGTACCATTGTTTTTTTTGGGATAAAAAGTATTTTATATGTTAATCCATAACATAAGCTATGATTGTGCCAAGTTGCATCAAAATCCATCTGGTAGTTTCAGCGTGATGCGTGTTCAAAGAGACAGACAGACAGACAAAAAATAAAAACATATCCTTTTTGCACTCCATATCAATGTTGAAGTTTATCTCAATTATAATTTAAAAAATATATGTAATGTACAGATTTAGCCCAGTTACAGTTGTATTATACTCGTAGTATAGAAGATATGAAAGATGTTAAGCAACGAACAACGTTTTGCACCGCGCGCTGATTCACAGTTGATCAATGAGCAACTCTTCATATGATCTATACTTACTTTTCGTCATAATACCGTCAGTCTGTTGGCTTAGTAGGAGACCGCACGGAGCCATTATGAAATACCGAAGTTCAATTCCTACTGAAGTGTTTTACATTTTACACTATTTTTTTAATACTGTCTCATTAGACAATTAACGTGATGGGCAGTGTGGTGGCCATCACACTAATAAGGATCGCCCCTTCCCCCCCCCCCCTTTATTTATTTTATATATAAATATATACCAAAATAAATATGAATATACGATAGTTAGATTCAATTAAGTGACGAGACAAGCAAGTCGCTAACCTGATGGTAAGAGACACGCCTGCCCATAATAATTGCAAAACCATCCAGCAGAACTTAGGTTGCAAAACCACGCGCGTCACTGCACTGCGCTCGTCACCCTGAGACATTGGTTTATACGAGTAAGTTTCATTATCCTTCAAACCGATACACAGAAATGACAATTAAATGTATTCCTCTCCATTCAACGGTTGTCTGGCTTTAAGACCGCCCATTGTACTCTATTTAAATTAAATGCCTATTCTTGTGTATGATTTATTTGGTGTGCAATAAAGCGTTTATCTATCTATCTGTCTATCTATCTACACCCTTCTTGGTACTTGGCTTGGTGGTTGAATTTCAGACAAAGGCACTTCCCCAGGCGGAATCTTGCGTAAGAGGCCTACCACTACTTAATATTCTGCATTACTTTATTTTGCGCCACCTCGCGTTTTCATCCGTTGTGATCCAACGACGTCTCGAGCCATCTCCCTTGTATCACTTGTAAGCAGTCTGGCGCGCAGTCCAAGTCTACTCTACCCCTTTTTTCAGGATTGACGTTCCCTCTTATTCAGTCACGCACTGTACGACTTTTGCCTTTCAATCTTACCAACCATATTTAGATGTAGCATATTTTACACGTCCTTTGTAAAGTACCAAAAAGTTACCGTGATTTTAAAAGCTTGATAGTTAATACAGGGACATGAGTGCAAGAACTTGATGATGTTAGTAAATTGCTAATCAATACTTCTAAGCACAGTCACAGAATAAAAAATAGTAAGTACAAGTGAGTGAGGTTCGATCAACAATATCGAGTTAGTGATGAATCGACACAGACCTTGAATCTTGAATGCGACCGGTCGGTTACGCAACTTATATTGAATAGGTACTCTAGATAAAATGCGCGCATATCGATCTACTGCTTTACATAAATACCTACAGTATGTTGAGTAAAGCCGTTGTGAACAAAAATTTATGAGCTCATATATTTTGACATGTATAAAGAATTTGATTCAAAATAATTCTTGTCGGTAATTTTGTTCTCTTTAGCAATGCATCTGCAGATTAATAAGTCCTCTCATAACGTACTAGCTGCGCCCCATGACTTTGTCCACGTGCAAACTTGCCACCACCGTTCACCCTTTATGGCGGGGTCAGTCCCGAAATCAGCAAAAAGACGAATAGCAAAGGTCGCGGACGACGTAATGATACAACTTTATGCGAACCTTAAAAATACTGTGGATATAAAAGTATAATAACTAAAATCAGAATTTTCAGAAATGCCTTGGTATCCTTGGAAAAAAAACCACGAACTACCGCATGACAATAACATGTTTCATCGCAGTTATCGTTATTTTCTGCGTCAGCAACTTTTGTTTTGTAATAATTATATTGCTACCCTATTAAACTAGACACATAACCAAACCTTTTTTTAATTGAGTCTTATATATCGAGATATCGATTGAAAAGCATAAAATTTATCTAAAATCGACTCCCGAGCTGCATCACCTCTCCCGCTCACACTGCAGCTGGTCGAGCAGGACAAACAATTGATAACCTACCCTGCCTTAAGATTAAGAGATAGAATTTCAAACAAGACATAAGTTCATAAACGAAAAACCAGACTACGGTCGGGTAAAAACGTTAGCATCTCTCTTAGTCTGCGGGTAAAAAGTAGCATTTGAAACTCTTGCGATGAAGACACATCGATTGATACCTCGCTTGTCAAAATCGGACTTACAGGGCCGATGCTATGGTAGAACACCCACATACAAATATAAATGCATAAACAGACTGTTAAACTTGTTGCCCTTCCCTTGCTTCACCGTAGTCGGGTAAAAAGCCTTACCTATTAACTCCCCGTTTCTATAAAATGAAACGAGTCGTTTTTTCAACGTCCTTTTGACGTTTTTTGTATGGTGTTTGTGGGGAAAGCCTATAGACAGTGAGCGAAAACGCTTCGTTTTAAGATATAGGAACCGGCTATTAGTGAACCTCAAGGTTACTCAAGGAAAATTTCCTCCAAATTTCAAGCTTAGATTTACCGGTTTAGGCAGTAGGTCAGTCAGTAGGTATGTCACGGTACTGTTTTATAGGTAAAGAAGATATTTGGGGTGCACTAAAAACATGAAAAAATATTAAAATGAATGAGTCCTAGTACATCCAATGTCGTAAGATGAGCTGTATATAACTAATTTCCTTTGTCCTGCCGTTTGCTGTTTGAAAGCTGATGTAATCAAGATGGTTCTTAGCTATAACGGGTCGGGATCGTAGCTCACAAACGAATGGACCAATTTTGATGAGGTTTTTATTTATTTTTTATGTGCTTATTTCACCGAACATCGTGGAGTAATTTCATTGCTTATACAGATTAATCTAACAAAAAAAAAAACATTTCTAATCATCATCATCATCATCAGGTTCAACGACTGGCAGTGGTGGATCTCGAGGAGTGTTCTCATCACCTATACTTAATTTCAGTTAGCCAATGCCAACTGGTACTTGCATACCGGAACTTGACCTGACAAAAACAATCCTAGAAGAAATGTAGTCACACATTTTTTGACTACAATAGAAAATGACTCAACAGTTACTTTAAGGAGGACATTTTACGGTGATTTTCCAGTTAAAGAGCTATTTAACGGGCAAAACCCATCAATAGATAGGTGTAACCACTTCCTGGCAGTGTCGCTGATGAGTCAAAGTTAAAAACCAAGTGTATATTTTTGGCAAGGGCTTGGCTGGACAAATTGAAAATGACAGAAACAAAAACAATTCCTGCTTGTGGTATCTGATACTTTCTGGTTTCTTATAATATATGGATTTGGTTCTCTATAATACTTTAAGGTATTTTTGTCCTTGCTCCTGATTTGTTAAACTAACTATAACACTTCGATGCTGATGTTGACGTGGTTGAATAGTGTACCTGCGTCACTCACGGCAGTCATGACTCATGTATGACCAAGTTGTGGGTCCCATCGATGGGAGGCGACAAAGGGACGCTTTTCCATAACAGCAGTGAGGCCACAACGACCTATTGTTTATAGTTATGGGACAGACAGGGCTGTCACTTTTATTGTTGTACATAATTATAATAGTAAAAAATAGTTTCTTACGATGAGTTGTTATCTAGAAAATAAGGGAGGGAATTCGTGGCATCAAGAAATTTGGCAACGGAAGTTTGCCTATGAGACTCTTGCGATGAAGACGAATTGATTGATACCTCGGTTGTCAAAATTGGACCAAGTTTTTAGTTTGATCACATAACCCTTTATTTGCTTCGCCGTATTCAAGTAAAAAAATTGCCTCATCAACATCAGCCTATGTTCGTCCACTGCTGGACGTAGACCTCTCCTAGTGAACGCCACTGAACCTGATCTTTGCCTCTCTTCTTCCAGCTCCTGCCAGCCGCTTTTCGCAAGTCGTCACTACACCTGGCGGGCGGGCGCCCTACACTACATTTGCCTAAGCGCGGTCTCCACTCTTGAACTCGTTTACCCCAACGGTTGTCGGTTCTTCGAGAGATGTGACCAGCCCACTGCCACTTCGGCTTGCTAATTCTTTGAGCTATGTCGGTAACTTTGGTTCTCTGTCGGATTACTTCGTTACGAATCTTGTCATTAAGAGAAACACCGAGCATAGCTCTTTCTATAGCTCGCTGAGCAACCTTAAACTTATGAACCAGTCTCACCGTGAGTGTCCACGTTTCGGATCCGTAGGTCATGACTGGTAGGACGCATGCATTGAAGACTTTCGTCTTTAAAAACTGTTGTATGGAAGACGAGAAGGCTTAAAGACGTTTACCAAATGCTGCCCATCCAAGCTGAATCCTCATATCGGTTTCCCTCTCGAAAATGTTCCTATCCACGGTTGTTGCACAACCGTGCAACAACCGTGTTGTCTGCCCGAGGTAGACATATTCCTGCACAACATCAAGAGGTACACCGTTAATGACAGCAGGTCTCGGGGTAATGAGGTCGTCAAACATTACCTTGGTTTTGTCTATATTCATGGAGACCGACACGTCGAGAGGCGTCAGCTAGATCGGTCAGCATTCGCTCAAGTTCCGGCAGCGATTCAGCCCTAAGGATACAATATACAAGGATATCATCGGCGAATCGTAGATGTGAGATGTACTCGCCATTTATGTTGATGCCTGTACTTTTCCAATCCAGCGTCTTAAACATATCTTCAAGGGTGTTATTGAACAGTTTCGGAGGTATAACATCCCCAGTCCCCATCACTCCCCTGATATAGTCGGACATAGTCGCGTTATCATACAAGCGTCTCAACACCTCGATGTATCCAGTCCATTAGCCAGTCCACTTAGCAGCTCTGTAGGGACTCGAGCACAGCTCAGGTTTCGACGGAGTCCAAAGGCTTTCTCATATTCCAGAAAAGCAAGACACAGGGGCTGGTTATACTCTTCGGTCTTCTGTATAACCTGCAATGGGTGGATGTGGTCTATGGTCCCATAACCCCCCCTCAAAACTCAGCCTGCTCTGGAGGCTGAAATTCATCAAGTCTTCTCGCTAGACGATTCGTGACCACCCGAAAACAGCTTATAGACGAGACTCAGAAGCGAGATGGGTCTGTACTTTTTAAGGAGCATTTTATGTCCTTTTTTGAAAAATAATACTGCTATGCTTCTGTTCCACGTCTTGGGAGAACTCCCGTCGTTCAGAACAGAGTTGAATATCTTCCGGAGCTCACGAAGCACAGGTTTTCCTGCTGCTTTCAAGAGCTCTGAAGTCACTCCATCTTCTCCTAGGGCTTTCCCATTTGTAAGCTGTTTGAGGGCTATCTCGATCTCGTCTAGGCTGACTTCCGGCAGATCATCAGTGTAGTGGAGGCTTAAAGTGGTTCGGGTTTCCTCATTACAGGGTTCGGGTCGTTGAGCATGCGAGTCGTACATTCGGCCATAGAAGTCTTCTATCTCAACGAGAATTTCCGGCTTTGAGGTAACGATATTGCCAGATGATGATGAGATGTTCTTAGCTTCGTCAAATGGGGCCTCTTCAATTGCTGGGCAGACTTTAGACCCCCGATTTTGCTCAATAGCCTTTTCTATGTAGCGTGTGTTGGAGCATCGGAGGTCTCGTCGCACCAGCTTGCTGATGTTCTATGATGAAGTCTTTCTCGTTTTTTTGTCACGCCGTCAGGACTTTGCCACGTCCACTTTGTTTGGGGGTGCTTCTTAAAGAACGAATTCATTAAGAAGAGCCCATCTTGCTCCAAGAAATTGACGAGCATTCGCCCCCTGTGATTCCTACTTCCGTAACCGTGTTGACCAACTCTCGATTCACTGCCACTCTGTAATCCCACTTTGGAGTTGAAGTCCCCCATGACAACGTTGTAGTGTGTCTTCGCGGTGTTATGAAGAGCTGAAGAAACGTCTTCATACATTTCTTCTACTGTGTTATCCGAGTGTTTCGACGTCAGTGCGTATACCTATATGACCTTCAGGCTATATCTTGAGCTTAATGATGAGATACGCTACCTTAGTCGACACGCTGGATATCTTTACAACGTTGTCAGTGAGGACTTTATAGACGAGGAACCCTACCGCAACTTGGGATTGCTGGTCACCCTCCCGGTAGTACATAAGGTGACCTAACTCCAGAGTTATGGTGTCCTCCCCTCTCTTCGAACTTCACACAACCCCAGAATGTGCCATCTTATCTTTTCCAGTTCCGTTTCGAGCTGTGCCATGTTTTCGTCAAGTTGTACGTTGCCAATGTCAGTTGTGCGTGGTGGCCTACCGTAGCCGTACCGTAGTGGTTCGCACCCACTGCCCTACCGTTACCATGACCGCCACCTTGGTCAGGAACAGCAAGGCCACCGGGAACTACGGGCTGTTTTTTATTGTGTCTATCATTTTGGAGGGGTTTGCTCATAGTCGCCACGCTGGCCATGCGGGTTGGCGACCGCAGACCGTTGCTTCTCGCACCAGCGACGCTGCTGCCCTATAGAATTTAGCTACGCTTTGTCGAGATTGCTATAACGCCATTAGTCGGTCGTCAGAGCCTCGTCTATTGTTCGGCAGGATGCACCACGAGCAGGTCCAGTTGACTTGGGGGTTTTAGGTGATATTTTGTCCCCTTACAACCTAGGAAACTAGCCTATGACACTATAAATTAAAGCCGAATCAATTGATACCTCGCTCCATTAAATCGGACCAAGTTTTTTGTTGAACACATAACCCTTCCTTTGCTTTGCCATAGTCGGGTAAAAAAATAGTCTATGACACTATAAATGAAGACGAATCAATTCATACCTCGCTTGTCTAAATCAGATCTAGTTTTTATTTTGAACACATAACCCTTGCTTTGCTTCGCCGTAGTCGGATAAAAAATAGCCTATGACACTCTATACCTGAAGACGAATCGATGTATACCTCGCTTGTCATAATCGGACCAATAGGGGCGACGCTAAAGTGGAACATAAACATACAGACATACATACATAGACTGTCTTCCCTTGCTTCGCCGCAGTCGGGTAAAAAGCAATTAAAACGAGATACATAGGTATAATTAAATAAATACTAATAGTATATAAAACAATAAATCTATTAAAAATATTTTATGATTAAAAGAGTAAAAAGATGTATTATTATAAATAGTTATGAATCTTAGTATAAACCCATTAAATTGTTAGTCGGACTTAAGCCAAGATTTTCATCAAATACGACAAGAGTGTAGACTGTTTGACAAACGCATCAAATACGACAAGAGTGTAGACTGTTTGACAAACGCATCAAATACGACAAGAGTGTAGACTGTTTGACAAACGCATCAAATACGACAAGAGTGTAGACTGTTTGACAAACGCATCAAATACGACAAGAGTGTAGACTGTTTGACAAACGCATCAAATACGACAAGAGTGTAGACTGTTTGACAAACGCATCAAATACGACAAGAGTGTAGACTGTTTGACAAACGCGTCAAACAAAGCTGCATACTATCAAATTATTTGACAAACAATTTACTTATTAAACAGAAACTAAAAACATAGACAACCTAGCATTTTGCTAGCATTTTATTAGGTATAAAAAAAAACAATGATAAATTTGTCATGACCTTGACATTGACCTCGCCGTGGATCTTCATCGATCTTATTGTTTGTTGACCTTTTTTGGAAATTCAAAATCATCGGTGACAATGATATTCTACACAAAACGGCATTGGTGAGACCCAACCCTAGAAGACCGGAAGCCTCAAGTTGCGCCTACTTGCATGCAGTGCGTCAGGGCAGTCCAATGACCGGTCATCGAAGTCGGTGCTGCGCATGAGTGGAGCCGAGTGCTGTGGGTCATGGCTAGATACCATCAAAACAAAGGAAAGTGATGGTAACGATTTCAATTGGAATAATTCAATTAATAAGGAATGGGCGCGGTCGCATGCGATTTTATTGTCACCGTTTGTCGTTTTTAGAGTTCCATACCTCGTGATTGTGACGTATAAAGGTTTATACGTCACAATCACGGTTACAACACGGTTTATATCAATAAATGAGTATTTGAGTATTTGAAAAATCTGCAAACCTTAAATTTGTTGCAAAAAAAAACAATATATTTTTGTTCCTTCTGTTACATTTTGTACGGAACCCTCGGTGCGTGACTCCGATTCGCACTTGGCTGGTTTTTAAAGTAACGCATGTGTGTTTGTCACCAGTATCGTAACAGAAGATTTTGATGAAAGTTCATAATACCTTATGCCTAAACCTTACTACTAATATTTTACTGGAATAACAAATAGGATACTTTTCATCATTGTCCAAGCAGGTGCAGACGCGGGGCACAACTAGTTAGTACCTCAATAAATTCAATTATTCTACAGCGCATGTATACGTGAGCGCAACCTTAACTTCGTTTAGGTGCATACCTAGAAATTGTAATTGATGCATGCCGTCTCAGGCCGCGGGTGTTGGGAGAACCAGCCGAGGGACGTCAGAACATTTCCAACAGGATTAACCCGGATATTTAGGATAGCGGTGGACCTCTTCTGCAAGAGTCCACATGGGGAAGTACCACACATTTGCCAGATTTTCAACCACCAAGCAGTAGTATGCAAGCTTTACTATGTTCTGGTTTGAAAGGCAATGTTTTCAGCGTAATTACTGGGCAATGAGAGTTAAAAATCAATGTCCCAGTTTATCAGTGAAGATAAAGACCAGCTCACCTCGTCAAAAAAGTTGAAGGCATATATTTTTTTAAATAATTTTTGTGGTGTGCCTCTTCTGCAAGAGTCCGCCAGGAGAAGTACCACACCTTTGTCAAATATTCAACCGCCAAGCAGTAGTGTGTAAACATTTCTGTTTATAGGTTTAAAGGGAAATGTTTCCAGCGAAATTACTGAGCAAATGTCTCAGGCTGACGAGCGCAGTGCAGTAACGCGCAAATTTTGCAACCAAAGTTCAGGGTGGCACTGCACTGCAACAGTTATGCATAACTGGTAGACTTACCATCAGGTGAGCGACCTGCTCGTCTTGTCACGACTACACTGATAGACTCTTCATTTGTTTTTGGAGAAGCGTATATCCGTAACCCTTTCGTAACATAACGTGATTAAAAAAATATATAAAAAAAATAACTATCTATACATATAATAAAGCAATAGGAACGAAGTAGTCTGTACAAAGAAGTTCTAGGGTATGATAGGTACTTAAAATAAGCTACCGAAACAGTTTTATTTAACCTTGTCTTTCTGTTTGTTTGTTTGTCTGTATGTTTTTTCGTGCATCACGTAAAAACTACTGGAACGATTGAGATGCGGTTTTTACAGTTGGATAGCTTGACTTAAAAACTGGGGTACTTGGTATCTGAATCCGATGAGTAGAAGCCGAGCAATCGATAAAAAACTTTAAAACGGTTGAACGAATTTTGAAGAAATGTATATATTGTACTTTGTAGGCAATGATGTTATATATAAACTGATTTGTAGGTACTTTTGGTTCTGGAATAACATGGCTATTTTTAAATGAAATGAACACGCGGGCAAAGCCGCGGGCAGAGCTAGTAAAAATATCTATTCTATTAATGGAAGTGTAGTCAACTAAATGTATCTGCAATGAACAATCTATTGAGATATCATAAATTAATTGTCACCATATGGCGTGAACATAATATCTGAACAAATGTGCCTTTTGTCTCAAATCTGAACTAGCAGGAAGCGTGTGCAAGCCATTTAAGGCCCTACGCTGACCATATATGACCATGCACTTACGCCATATAGGGCATATAACTAGTTTACCTAGCCTTGGGCGGTTTAAAGTAAGAAGCCGTTTTAGTTAAAGGAATGTTTGTTAGATATTTTTATATGTTGGGAAAATAGCTAATTAAGCGGATGTTTTCTATTATAGAAAATCTATAAAGTATTAGTTACGACGTCAATGTTAAAAGTGCGTATTGGCAAAGCAAAGACGCACCTTAGCTTTGGTTAGAATTATTAAAGTGCTGACACACGAGTACATACGTGAGGACATACGAATACTGTGTTTTTCCACAATTGACAACATTTCATATTTTTAACATTACTAATTTTTTTTTCTCTGAAGGAATATTGAAAAATAAGATACATGTATTTATTCTTTTTCCAATCTAAGCTATATTTTCCGAGAAATTAATTATTAAAAAGTAGCTTATTCTAAAAGGACGTAACTGCCAGAGTTCGGTGGTATGATCAAGATTACCGAAGCCAAATTCTAATAAAAACATTTATATATCTGTCAAAGTCAAGCTCTAGCATAGTTTTTTTTTTTCCCTACAGGCAACTGTATATTATTATTCCAGCGAACTCTGCTTGGTCGAGAGTTATTACTTAATATCTTTGTAGTTACTGCAGTAAACATTTTGGAAAAATAAGAATAATGATCAGCGTTGCAATATCTCGAAATGGTTTTCGAATTTCATTGCCCTAGGAAATATGAAAACTTGTCAATTACATTCTTAATTTCTAATAGGTACATACAATATGCAGTTGACAAAGCATTAGGTAGGTTAGCCTAAACGTGGTCTCCACTAGAGAACTATATTTACCCCATCGGTTATCGGTTCTTCGGGAAATGTGACCAGCCAACAGCCACTTTATCTTGCTTATCCTCAGGGCACTGCCAGTGAACTTCTCTCGGTTCGGTTCTCTGTCGGATCACTTCATTACGAATCTTGTCCTTCAGAGAAACCCAAAGCATACTCGTAGCTCTCTCCATAGCTTAAAGACTTCTTTCTTGTGGACTAGTCTGACCGTCAGTGAGTTGCAGTAAATCCTCTTGATGTTATCCAAAAATATGTTTAACTTGGGCAAATATTACAATCGGATATGAACAACTTTGAGTAGGAAGCCTATCGAATAATTCAGTTAGGTTGGGCAGTATTCGGCAAGCTTCGTCAAGTCTTCTCGTAGTCTATACCATAGTGCCGGAAGAGAAGACAAAAGTCTTCAATCAGTGCGTCCTACTAATCATTTTCTACGGTGCCGAAACGTGGACACTCACGGTCAGACAAGTCCGTTAAAGAATACCTACTTAAGCTAAAATACTTAAAGGTTTACTACAGCGATTTAGTAACGAATTAGAACTTACAATTATCATGTGCAGAATAACATCAGGATATCTGTAACAATCAAAATCAAAATAAATAACATATTTTAACATACCCTAGTCAGAAAATATTCGTATTATCTGGAGGTGATGAACAAAATACGGCACGTGTTCAAAATGTTACAAACTTCTTTGTACGTTTTTGGACGACCGGTTGGTCTCGTGGCTAGAGATCCGAGGTACGTAATCGAACGGTCGCGGGTTCGAATCCTGCAAGGTGTAATCATTTGTGTGATGAGCAGAAACGTTTGTTTCCGAGTCATGGATGTAATATTCGTATCCATGTATGTTTATCCGTTATCTAGTGCCCATAGTACACGGTATCCTAGTTTGGAGCTAGGTAATTGGTGTGGAAATGTCCCGTTTTTTTTTAGGTATATACTTATGTAAGTAATTATGTTTGCTAGGTATTTAGCTATACTTATAATAAAGGTATAATAACAAAAGAGTCTGTACAAAGAAGATAATAAAAAAATGGTCTAGAGTACTTAAAATAAGCTACTGAAAAATAATAGAACATTTTTTGAATCCTTTTTTTTGACTGTTTATCTGTATGTTCGTTCGCGCATCACGTAAAAACTACTGGACTGATTGCGATGCGGTTTTCACTAAATATAGCTCAGAGCTTGGCTTAAAAACTGGTGTACTTGGTATCTGAATCCGATGAGTAGAACCCGAGCAATCGATAAAAACTTTTGAACGGCTGAAGGAATTTTGATCAAATGTTGTATATATTGGTATTTTAGATCTAGATAATGACCACGCTTGCGAAGCCGCGGGTACAGCTAGTACATAATTAAACTGTCAAAATTGACAAGAAACAAACAGAAACAGACTAAATATATCGGGTAGGTACTAGTGACACGCCCCGGCTTCGCACGGGTAGCGCTCAAACCGCAGCATAATTTACTTATTTTTTATTACATTTCGCATTTTGTTTCTTTGATCGTAGCTTTTAGCATTATACCCTTCGTAACATCTAATAAAAATACGCCAGTAGCGTTATTCAAAATCTTCGGCAGCGACTATCGTGGTGTTTTTTGACCATAGCCAACTGCATTATAACTCACGTACTTGACAGACTTGTTATTATTTCGTTTCCATGGCAACATGTCATTACGTTCTGTATTTTTGATACGGATTTCTAATAAAAAATAACTGCCATGTTACTCGCTGATAATGCTTTCCATATGTGAAAGAATTGTTTAAATCGGTGCAGTACTTTTTAATGTATCCATTACAAACAAACAAACATAAAAACATGATACAAACAATCAAATCTTTCCTCTTTATAGGCCTACGTAGGCGTTTTTAAAAAAGTCTGGGCCATTACCCTCCTTACCATTACCCTCCTTCCCTAGGCCAAACTAGGAAATGGAAACTTCTTCTAGTTCGTAGAACTTTCGTTTTTGGTAGAACTTTCGTTAGTTGGTACCTAGTTGTGGGATAGTGACATGGGTTACTGTTTAGGATTATTTGTCCAAACTTAGCAATACTTATGTAACTATTTTTTTGTACGACTGTCCAAAAAAGGAGTGTAATGTTTCAGGGTTCATGTATGTAAGCTTGTCTATATGTATTTATGTGAGTTTCTTTGTTTCACCATAGCTTTTAAATGTCTGAACAGATTTGGATGTATGGGACATCGTTAGAATCCTTACATCATCTGGAATAAAATAAAATACACATTTTTTTTAAAAATTGGTGTTTTTGGCAAGGCAGTCGTGTTTTATCTCTCACTTTGATGATGTGCTTGTTAAAAGTTGTGAGTCGCAGATACGATTGCAACATTGCAAATATTTGTATTGTTCAAATTTAATAAATCTAAATTAATGTGACCTAATCATAATTTAGGTGAAACTAAACTAACTAAACTTTAATTCATCAAAAGACTTTAAAATTATGTAAGTTCCTTTAGTTGTGCAACTACAATGTGAGTCACATTTCCAGAAGAACCGATCACCGTTAGTGTAGACGAGTTCTCGAGTGGAAACCACGTTTAGACAAACGTAGTGTAGGACGCCCTGTAGTCCTGCCCTGTTGTCTTTTTCTGCTTGACCATCTGGCCACAGCCGGGTGGAGTAACGACCTGCGAAAAGCGGCTAGAAGAGAATGGATGAAGGGAGGCGAAGACCGAGCTAAGTGGCGTGCATCAGGAGAGGCCTACGTCCAGCAGTGGACAGATAGGTATAGCCTGGTGATGATGATGATGATGAATATGAGACAGTTACTGACTAAGGGGACATTTTTATTCTATTGTTTTATGTGGAATGTTGTAAAAAATAATGGAATGGTAATTAAAAACTAAACATTTGTTGGTAAAAATCTACCATTAGTTCTCACAACATTCAACATAAAACTAATAGATAAACCGTGAAAATAATTACTTAAAATTATCCGTAACGGAAACATGTAGTAGCATACTAACTTCCTATATTTTCCGACCTCCTTCGAGAGAAGGTCGTCTCATTCGTGACATACGTTCGGGAGTCCAATGCCAGCACTGTTTGCATAGCATTGTTGATTATATACAATTGGTTTGTAAAATATCGGTTAAAAATAGATGCACTGAATCGTGAGAATATGATTTGATTTTGTGCGTTCCCTGTATGAAATAATCATTGCTTAAAGAGGCTATTTACCTATTCACCTTCCTTAGTATTTTTTAACGTCTAGGTAAACCACGTTAAGTTTAATGTACCTGGTGATTTATTCAGCAAAAGGTTAAGAGAGAAAATGATGTATGAGCGCTGCCCCAGCCTCAAATTTTTATTTATTATAGCATATTAGCTGCGCCCGCAGCTTCTACCGCGTGCAAAATTTTCAACCTCCGTCATCCCTTTTGGAATGAAATTTCAAATAATCCCTCCTTATTGCACCCCTAGGTCTGACATCTGTAAGTTTTACCGCTGTAGTTTGTGTGTTCAGACGGAATAATATGTTGAAGCTAGGTTTATGTTTCAAACATTTAGCTCTGAGATGTGGTGGGTTAGTTGAAAACTCGTGGTGATGTGATCCAAGCTATAATACCTACAGTCCAGCTGTCTTATCTTGCATCTGTAATTATGAAGTAAGACATCATGACATGACACTCATATGTCCATTATGATAAGCGTGTCCTAGAAAATCGATTTTTTACATGTTCAGGGGTCTGAATTATTCCTCCTTGCTACGTCCACACACCTTTTACTAGATATAAAAACATTAATAATTAGTTATAATCATCTTCATCAACAGCTTAGATCAATGCTGGACAGACATAGGCCTCTCGCAAGGCGCGCCACTGGGCCCGGCTCTTCTCATGCAATGGCTGACAGCTACCGCTGATCGTCGCTTCATCTAGCCGGAGTGCCTACACAGCTAAAGCCTCTCAGAAATGGGCTTGATAATTGCCGTAATTGTACACGAAGCCAAAAAGCTACTGCAACATAGAGCAGGTAGGTGAGGTATATTCTGCATAACCTATTGCACTGGCTGTACAATTGCGGCAATAATTTTCGAAAAGCTAGCGCGTTTCTGGGCATCATAAGAACCAACAAGATACGAGTACCATAAGAACTAGTGAATACTATTAATACCTTCACGATTTTCTCCATAATCCACTAAGTGCATTGCATAGGCACACGTAGCTCGGCCGAGGCGGCATCAAGGCGGTGCCATACTGGGCGGAATCCTGCGCGCACGCATGCCAGTGACGCAGCTCATGGGAACGGATAGCGGCGTTATGTGAGTAAGCGGTGTGCCTCAATACCGGTCTTAGGTCTAATAGGCGTAAGGGTATTGTTTATACATTTTTGTATGTGAGCATTTTTGTACTCTTTATTGGGTTTTGTAAACCTTGGCTTGCGTAACACTTTTTATTTATGATTTTGTTGTATTCGAAAAACTAACAGCTAGATACAGTAATACGTAGAAAATACATGTAGCAGATGGCCACTTACAAGGTTTCTCTGGTGGTATGTTACAGAAGTATACAATAATAAGGAGCACGCAAGTTATTAAAACTAGCACAAATTAAAAATTTATACTATAATCCCCGACTCCCCCCCCCCCCCCCCCTTATAGTTAGGAAGCATCTCAATAAATAAAAATTGTTCCATTCGTTTGGGAGCTACGATGCCACAGACAGACAGACACACACACACGCCCTCACACAGTGATACACACCCTAAACTTATAACACCCGTCTCTTTGTTCGGGGGTTAATAAAAGTTACAATGTTAAATTGTTAGATTACTTTTAAAAAAAATATGTTGTGAAATAATTGTTGTCTTAAAGTATTTTAAATTTAGAAGCGGAAGTAACAAAGAGATCTACATCTAATACTTTTGAGAGGTTGTTATAACACCTGCCAGCTCTGATAAGGTAGCTATTTTTCCTATAGTTACATTTGACTCGGGTTTGTACAGTATTAGGTCTTCGAGTAAACGTCGCGGGGACACGCAATACTATTTCACCGAGAAGCTCCGGACAGTCGATTGAACCATTTGCTAAACTGATAAGAAAATAAATAATAAAATAAATATCTGCTGCCAGTCCTCTTGTCTAGAGGAGTAAGTGGAACTTCCAACATCGTCATAATCAGACAGAAATAAAAAATAATAATGTATGTACCTATATATTTTCTAGTTAAACCTCTTTTGGTTTGAGCAAGTTCTAAACTCAGTGAAACGGTAATTTTGAGCATATCAAGCAAACTATCATAGAATAATTATATCTGAATACCACCTATGAGACTTTTTATATACTACTAGATTTTGCCCGCGACTTACACACTTGCTACACTTTATCCGCGCGGGCTTCACTTTATCACGATAAAGTACAAGGTAATCCCTTCCCCAGGGTTCAAACTATCTCCATACTAAATTTCATCAAGATCGGTTTACTGTTTAGTCGTGAAATTGCAATAAACAGACAGACAGGAAGGAGATTAATTTCGCTTTTATAATATTAACACTTAGATATGGATTGCGAATATGCTATAACATTGTTTGGTTAAACCTCTCCAGTTGTGCTTAGCAAACTCATTGAGACGAGAATCAAGAGCGTACTGGGAAAATCTATGCAGAAAAACCATCCATCAAACTTCTACGATAAACTCCTGTTTAGGTACTCAATAAGCTTTAGGGACACTTCTAGGAACCAACCGCCTAAAGTTTAAGGTTAAGCTTAGAGTCTAAACCTTACGCTTAGGTACGTAAGGTCACATTCAGAAGTTGAACCTAGCATTTTTTATCAAAAGTCGCTCTGAACGTGTGTGGCTAACTGTATAGGTCGCTATATTTAGACTCGCACCGGAAATATTTATGTATTTTAAAACACTTGCTCATTACTAGAGGTCATTAATCACTGAACACTTCTCGCGTACAGCTTGATCACGCTAATTTTGTTGAGCTTACAAAAGCTTTGCTATTGCTATTTGTAATAATTATTATGTACCGTGCCTCTACATCGCAAAAAACACAACTATCCTTTTTCGGTACGTAGACTTTAGCGCTAGATAAGTGTGTCCTGCCATTATTTATTCTGTTGACCTGCTTAGTGCTTACTCTACTACAGATCAGCCAGAGACTACAGAGAGGTCGAATGGCAGGTATCATATTAATTTCCTGGAACACAAACCCAGAAAAAATGAGGAACCATTCAGTACATGCGTTGTCAATACTTGCATTGTGATGCACGTATGTTTGCGTCGTTTACATTGTAGCTAGAAATGTTTCCAAGTATTTTTTTATTTATTAACATCTTCCTTACGCGTTTTACGTGGTACCTTATTCATTGTGTGCTCTATGTCGTTTCGTTCCAACAAGGTATGATCTCTGCTATTATCAACTATTATCAGAGCTAGAAGCAAGGCAGTTGTGACTATTTCTAGCTTACCGTGATCACACTATACGCAGTTATTTATGTATGCCTAAAGTATGACCAAATCTAGAAGGAACACATGTCGACAAGTAGGTCAAAAGCGTACGCGCCACGGTCACACACACATAGATGTATTTATTTAGTTATATCTATGTAAACATGGCGCTTCAAGGATTCAGATGGCGCCTAAGATGGCAAAAAACGAAATAGGTTTATTTTGGACGGGCTTGAGATAGATTAGGCTGGGCCAGAATGCGCCAGGCTGGCCTGGTGGTTGGTGGATGTCCTTGAATTTTGAGGATCTTATACATGCAGGTTTATGTTTTCTTATACCGTTTTTGAGCAATAGCTTCGAAGTCCGCACGTCTTTGCATGGCAGAGGTTTTGAACGGGTGCCGTTGCATTCTGAAGTGCACATGCTACCGCTAGGCCAACAACGCTGTTGTGAACATGACCCACCCGAAATTATTCAGTACCAAAAGTAACATCGGAACATGTAACATAATAATTAGTGTGCAAATTATATTAATAAAATATTAGCAGTTACAAGGTATTGTATGTTCCGCCCTAGTGCTGTCAACTGCTGAATATAATTAAAAGCATGCTACCTTGTCACAATCAATCCTCTCATGCAATGTAGCCTTTTCAAGTAGCAGGGCGTTTCAAGAAGCAAAACGCTTCAAGTTTTCATTTCTATCTATCACTAGTATAATATACGTCAGTGCTGACATGTTATCGTCTAACTCTAAATGTCATCCGATCAAAGCGTAATCTCCGCTTTTTTTTCGCTTCCTTTATCTATAGATTTTATATCCTTTTTTTCTTTATCCTTGCCTTTGGCTAACCGTTCGAAAGAACAACGTGTGTGGATCGAATTAGCTCGAAAACCCTTACGATTATTTTATTGGACCTCTGGCTGCGAATTATCCTGTGTACAAAAAGCTTGCAAATCAGCCATATATTGAACAAAGCCATCGCACAAGCAACGTAAGACACGTCATACGCTTTTTCCTTCGTAGCTGTCGCCAAGTTATTCCAAGTCTATGTTTATACTTCCCAACTAATCTCGAGATCAGATTTTGTCATTAACTGATTTAACTCTGCGTTCTCATCTCATCTCGAGATCAGTGGCACTCAAATATATATTTTATATTTTCTTCTCAACCGATCTAATGCGGGTTCAAGTCCCGTCTGTAATCCAAATTTTTCCTAAAAAGGCGGATGCCAGCTTTCGGCTTCCAAGATTTTTAAATATTAAATGCCGCGGACACGAAATCTATCCACATTATTGACTATATAAAATAATATAATTCATTCTTATTAAAACAATAACATTCAGGAACTGTTATTAAACATATAATCAATTAAAATGAATAGAAATGACCGGAAATTGCTGTGATTTTTTACTATTTATAATATCGATTTAAAAAAACTAAAGGCTATCTTAGTTTATTCTAATTAAAATCATTTCAGTATATTATTTTACGATATTAGTAATAAACAACAGTAAAGGCATAAGTATTTTTTTATCCTGCTTATACTTTAACTCATCATTTGTTGTACAAATGTATCAGTGGTTTAGGTACCAAGCTCATGACAAGAGCCGAGAAGGCCCAGTGTTCAGTTCTCAGACTGAGAACCTAGGTGCCTACTACTATAGGTGGTATAGCGAAGATCTGGCATAGTTATTTAAATATGAGTTTTGCTAAGCAAACGTTACTAATATTAAAATATAAAAAAAAGTAGGACGATTTAATTTAATTTTTTAGCTTTATATAAAACAGATTCACTTAAAAAAACTTATTTTATTTCAAGTTTTTGTTTTTTTTATCTAATAAGTAGTTATTTCTAAAGTGTACCGTGTTTTACTTGTCAAGCACTTTTTTATGATACCCATTTTGAGGGGATTGAGAAAAATCAGTAATCCGTCATTTTATAGTGGCGGCCATCTTGGATTTGTTTTTTTTTTCATGCTGTACAATATTCTACAGGCTAAGCTTTTTCGTTTGATACCAATATTGAGGCGGTTGAGAAAAAAGTTATCCGCCATTTTGTTGCGGCGGCCATCTTGTATTTACAATGACATTGATTAAATATATAATTGTATTGTCATCGGAATTAAAGGTGTGTACCAAATTTCAAATCAATTACTAGATTTCATCCAATAAACAAAAAAAAACAACGAACAGGGCAAGCTAAATAAGTCGGTTTAAAAATCAAACAAGATAATTTGTCTCTCAGTACTGCTGCACCAGTTTGAGTTAATGAGTTCTTTCCCTACCTTTAGCTTACGGCCGGTCCATAGTAGTTTCGCATGTAAAGTGAAGGATGAGTATACACATAAACACGAAGTACTGTGACAAAGTGGCAGTCCTTCATTGTTAATGTGCGTTAGTTCGATTGTTTGCTAATCGCGTTGTTTTAACAAGGTTGCCTCATCGGTAGGTGTCGTACGATTGTTACGTTGCTTCTGTTTAGGATTTAGGATTTGTAAATAGCTACGAGTCCTCGAAACCAATCAAAGATTTTCTGTTCTGTTATTCAACTGATTGCCGCGAGTCATGTCACTGTATGCTTCAGAGTTCACGTTAAGCTGTTGGTTCCCGCTGTTATTGGTTAATAGCAGTCGTTAAGCCAAGTCAGAGGCCCTCGGATGGCCTGGCAAACCCTGACACCACAGGTCAGCACAACCTCATACGACAAACAAACAATGTCACTGTAGATGATCCATGGATATGGATACCCTTCTTGGACATGCATGGTTTCCCCAGAGAAGTACCAGTAGAATGAGAAAGGTATTTATTTCCTTTTCCTGTGCGAGATTGAATTCTGAATCAGCACATGAAAAGTAAATTTCCTTTTCGTCTAAGTAAATGTATTTTTATAATATTTTTATATTATAAAAATACATTTATAAAAAATTAAGCTTTATGGGATCACTCGTGTGTCTGTCACAGCCAATTTGTTCCGAATGTACTGGACCGATTTGGTACAAATGATTTTTTGTGACCCAAACACGGGCGTGTAACGTAAATAAATGAATTAAGAACATGAGGGTTCAAATAACTAATTAGTTACAGCGACGAAACGATTATATTAATATATTTTTGCATTTTCTTTTTCAAAGTGACATCTATATACATATATAAATATTATTGGAGAGGCGTTTGCCGTTTGCTAAGGGGGGGGGGGGTTGTTGGTAGGGGTTTTAGAGGGAGGTGGGAGCAGGAGGAGGAGGGGCGGAGCAAAATTTGAACGCGGGCCATCACAAATAGACGAAAAAAAAACTTCGAAATCTGTCAATCCAATCTCGAGATGTCATTAATAAAAAAGCTGTTCCATACAAAATGTATGAGTAGAATAAGTTAAAAAGTTTTATTGATTCTAAGGCGGTACGAGGTTCACCAGGTCAGCTAGTTTTGTTATATAAATCATTTTTGTACGTCTAATACTTAATGAGTTACACCTGATGGAATGTTTTCTTTTTTTAAATTGTTAATAACACATTATTTCTGGCAGTTCATTGCAGTTATATACATCATAATGAGGTAGAGAAAAAGTAAAAGGCGCGTTTTTTGTTTTTGTTTTTACCCAATTTTTATATCATTTTCTATACAAAATACAAAAAAAAACTACTGTTTCTACTTTCATTTTTAAAGTGTTTGTTGTAAGATCAACACTTATATACATCATAATGAGGTAGAGAAAAAGTAAAAGGCGCGTTTTTTGTTTTTGTTTTTACCCAATTTTTATATCATTTTCTATACAAAATACAAAAAAAAACTACTGTTTCTACTTTCATTTTTAAAGTGTTTGTTGTAAGATCAACACTTTGGGAGTAATTTTGGGAAAATACCTAGTATGGGGTTTTTTTGGTAACAAGTTCATCTTTTCGTCGTTGTAACAAATTATTTATCGGACTTACAAATTATATAAACATGTGAATAACTTTACCCTCTTTAACTTCGCATTTGTCATTTTTAACTTAAAATGAACCGTTGGTAAATTACTTTGATTAAACCATTTTGTCACACTTTTAATCCAAGATGGCGGCACACAGGTCGAAAACTTTTAATCCAAGATGGCGGCTTGCACACAGGTTGAAAACTTGGATTTGCCATCAGAGTCTAGATCTAAACAACATAATGTGAAAATCATTACTACAACACCTTTTGCTAGGCAAAGGTCTTTTTATCTCTCACTTACTGGCGTATATTGGTAAAGTACGAGTAGCTTAAAATTATAATGTAATAATGTAAAACAAAGTTCATCTCAAAGTTAATGTTTATAAAATTAACAATAGTCCTTTATTAAGCACATGTACTTGTAAGAACAATGGCTTGCTTTATCACGGTACATCTGTTGAATGTTTCCTGTTAGCTTAACAAGTTATCCAAGACGTGCTTAAGTTACCTACCTTAAGTTTTATTAACATTTCAATTAGATCTATGTATAGGTACATTACCTACATTAACTAAGAAGAGCTTAATGATTACAGAAAATATTTACCTACACAAAATTCAGGCATTGTTTGCTGGAATACCTACTCTTGAATCTGTAAGGAAACTTAATAACTTAAACCTGTGCTTAAACTTGCAAAGAAAAACTTAACATATATTTATTTATTTTATTAAATTCTACTAAGATAAAACTAAACATGAAACACTTATCTATCTATTCTATATACTTACAATAACAACGAAAAAGTCTGTACAAAGAAGATAATTTAAAAATATATGGTTTAGGTATGGTTTAAGCTACTGAACTTGTCTGTTTGTTTGTTCGCGCATCACGTAAAAACTACTAAACCGATTGCGATACTGTATTCACTGTTGGATAGCTTAGGGGTTGACCTAAGAATTGGTGTAATTGGTATCTCAATCCGTTGAGTAGAAGCCGAGCAATAGATACAATCTTTTTTGACGTCTGAAGAAATTTGATCAAATATTGGTGTATTGGTACTTTACTTTATTTTTTTAAATGGTGTAAGTTGTTTGTCTGTTTGTTCGCGCATCACTTAAAAACTATTGGACCGATTGTGATGCGGTTTTAAAAACTGGGGCACTTGATATCTTAATCCGATGATTGGATGCCGAGCAATCGATAAAAAGCTATATGACGGCTGAACGAATTTTAAAGAAATGTACTCATAGTTTATGGTCCTGGAAATTTCATTTAAAAGTTTAAAAGAAGCCCTTTTAAATGAAATTACCACGCAGGCAAAGCCGCGAGCCGCGGGCACAGCTAGTAAGTAATATAAACTTGCATAAACTTAAGTATTCAATGAAGTTTGTTTAAACGAAGTTATCTCAAGAACCTGCTTCCCAGTTTCGCCACGGGAGGTCGCTGAACTGTTTATAGTTTTACGATATCAAATTGGGTTTAGCCAGCAGGTTTGGGAACTCTGAGATAAGGAATGCATGAGACTGTGAGAAATTGCTTCATCTTGAATGAAAACTTAGCTGTGAGAAATTCATTCATCTTTTATCAATGAAAAACTTGACTTTGAGTCATTCATGGTCAATGTTTGAATAATGTTGTCCTTTCTGCAAAAAAATGTATGAGGTACAATATTCTGTGGGTCTAAACCTGACAAATTGTATGAGGTACAATATTCTGTGGGTCTAATCCTGACAAATTGTATGAGGTACAATATTCTGTGGGTCTAATCCTGACAAATTGTATGAGGTACAATATTCTGTGGGTCTAATCCTGACAAATTACTATCATACAATTTGTAATTTGAGTCCTGTTTGCGGGAAATGGTCAGTTGGTGATTATTACTGAAAAACCACAGCACACTAATTATAAATATTGTGAAAAGAACTCTATATCATCATCTCTATATTTCATCTCTGTGTTTGTAACCCTTATACAACTAAACGGCTGAACAGGTCTTGATGAAATTTGACAAGAAAATTGTGAGCAAAATGATCATGAGGAAGAAATAAGCTTTTTTTAGCTAGTTATTTTTATGGATATCCAGACTTCTTGTATCCATAACCACGTTATACCTACACTCCGAAATTAAATTTCAATATAAAATATTAAACATGAACTAGGTCACGGCCACACTTGCGGTTCCAGCAGAATTGAACTTGACTGGAGATTTACCTCAAAGTCGTGCGCGTGTTCTTGTTCTAATTACATTTTTATTGCTCTAAGTATCAACTACGAGTTATGAGTTTACTATCTGATTTAAATATTGATTACCTGGGAAGTCTGCGCGGGAGCATACAGCCCAAGCAAAAACAGCCAAAGAGAATATAATCAAAGGTGCCCTTATTTGCTGTGACCATTCAGACACGTATCGTGTCGCGTTACGTTATTTTCGTGGAATTTTGTTCGTAAACTATCGTAATGACGTGACACGTTTTCTGCAAGGAATTTCGTGTATGGCGAATCAGCACCCAGCTTCATAACTTGTTCTCGTCCAAAATATCCACAGAGCCTGAAGATGAAAGTTTTCAATCAGTCAGTGTTGCCAGTGACTGCACTATTCTGAGGCACTGAAACTTGGCCGCTAACTATTGGCCTCATTCATTGGTAAGCTCTAAGTTACTCAATCAGCTGTGGAGACAGTTATACTTGGGGTTCTCTGCGAGATAGGATCCACCGAACTGAGGGAACCCGCAGAAGTTACCGACATAGCAAAATTAGTCCTAGATATTTATTCACATTGGACATTAGTTACAATTACTAAAACAAACATTACTAAAATACTAAGTAGAATACAGCTTCATAGATGTCACTTTCATTAAGCCAAGATATTCCCACATGTGGGCGTGGGCACCAATCGCGTGAAAGCGAACGTTTGTTTGTTTGTCTTGACATGAGACGGCCCGGTGACCCCATTGACCTTCCACTATTTGCTGACCGAGTGCCTGCGGTGAAATTGGTATGTTGAGCGTTAACTATTCCAGTAGTGGGCTACTGCAGAAAACAAATACATCCTCACACACGCAACCGTCAAGCTCGACCACACCTTGTGCAGAAGTGATTTGCAGTTAAAATTGCAGTAAACGCATATCAGCGTCACTGTTATACCATTTTGCTCTTCAAGGAAGTCAACCAAGGAGGCTCTGCGTTTTTTTTAATTTTTCTTGTGTACTTACAATACAAGAAACATTATACCGAACGGTATGTTAGCGTGCGTAAGAATCCACGATATCGGGTTCGCTCCTCGGCTCCTTGTCAATGACTTTTCTAAGTTATGCGCGTATTTACGTCGCTCCTTGCTTTAAAGGGCACGTTAAGCTGTCGGGCCCCCTCGTTAATTATTAATAGTAGTCGTTAAGCCACATCGAGAAAGGCCCTCAGGTAGCCAGACAAACTCTGCCACCAGAGGCCAGCACTACCTCATACTACAAGCAAGCAACCCTTAAAACCTTAGTAATAAACTGGTTTCTTTATTCAAGGACGGTGACGTCAATCTCCTAAGGGCCTGCGGTTAAAAAATGTTTGGAAAAGCTGTACTAGAATCATTTCCCCGTCGAATTGCAGTGCTGAAAAACACAAACAAGCCACCGAAGTTCAAAACACTTCACAACAGTAGTAAAACGAACAGAACAATGCTTCTGAGACGGGTGGACGGCTGTTGACGGCACATGTTGTCAGATGTACAAATAGCAAGCCATCGCGGTGACACGCGGCCCGCGGCCCGACGGCAAAACTAATCGACGTTTGCATAGAATATGTACCTATAAAGACAGCTATCCACTTGGTGATATGCTGAAGATATAATATCTTTTCTTTGGTAGCAGGGCACCGTATCCGCCTGGCCAGGTTTTCCACAATTGAAATTGAAACTGACTAATTGTTCTTTTTTTCAGTCTTCAGTTCCTTTTCGGGGGAGTTGTACAGAGCCTGTCCCGTTCTAGGCATAGGGTATTTACTATTTTCGATCACATCTTCAACCGTCCAATGTATTATTAACTTTAAGCTTGTTCATGCATAAAATGATCACTTGACACAAACCCTTATTATTAGTTCACAATTGTAATTGAACTTTTCATTTCCGCTGCGCACGATCACGCTACGCGCGTTCGAAGTAAATATTACTCTCAATCGATTTTAAGCAATAAGTTTGGTTTATTTTAAGATAGTTTAATAATCTACTAATTACTGCAAACAATATTGCAAATCTTAGATTACCTTATACAGATTTCCGGTTCCTAAATGTACCTACTAGTTTCTTTGTAAACTCTCACATTTTGTCCAAACATTTGAATTTTTACATGGCGTTAAAGTAAACGCTAACAAAAAAGCTTCTCTGGACAAATACTTGACCATAATCGCCTCGTCATCGCCATCGCCTCACCATCGCCTCGCCTCGCTTTCCCTGTAATATGCACAACAACAACTATATCGTTTTCCTTTCCAACGCAATGTTTACATGCAATGCTTAGTGTGTAGAGTGTGCATGAGACATTACAAAACTCAATTTGTAGAGCCACTACAGACATACCACTTTATGTGGCCGCTACGTATTTTGCAATAGTAAGTTCGTGCGGAAAATTTAAAGGGAAAATGTCATTGAAGCATGAACAATAGATGTTATTATGGTTGTAGTGGTAATTACTTGATAATTCATGCTCCTTAAGATCTGGAGCCCCGTGTTAGAATCGTTTATCCAGAATCGGAAAGAAAAATGTAAAAAAGTGTTGATATGTAAAAAGTTGTGATTATAAAGTCGACAAAAATTCAAAAATTAAATCATAATAAAAATCACATAGTTCTAGCAATATATTTCATATGTTGGTGATCTTTCCCACTCTCTCTCTCTCTCTCTCTCTATCTTTCTCGTTCCTCCCCTTTATGTGCGAGTTTCAATTCTGAATCGTCACATGAGAGAGAAATTGTCTTTTTGAACTCAAAGTATGGTTAGTTCACCCAATTTATTGATTGAGTGGAACATGGAAAAGATTGCATAAACAGATACTTAACTTGAGGCTTAAAATAAATGGAAACTAGATTAGAATGCTCTTAATTAATAGTTAAATAATCAAATTCTGGTTTAAAAATACCTTAATCTTATTACCTACAAGTACAACAAATTAATCCATGCATTACAGTTACGATTTCTTACGATTACTTACTTACAACTTTTTTTTATGGAAAACCAGAAACAATTTTACAACAATCAAAGTACCTGTCTCTTTGGTACCTATGTGTAAGGACTATGTACTTACAAAGGTTTTATGCAATTTGAACTAACACACTTTCACTATCATTAAGTGTCACTTTACAAAACTTACCTACGACGTAAGTTGACATCACTATATACTACACTTGCGAACAAAAATACATACTTTAACTTATTAAAAATAAGTGGATCTGTCCGCAAAGTCAACTGACGTGGGGTCACTAAAACCTTATACCCGAGTAAGTAATAACATGATGATACTTTATTTAATAGGCCCAGGGCCTCTGTTAACTAACTCCTACAAAATAAAACTAGCTTAACTACTATATGAAACAATGTGGCAACCACATGTCATTACAGGCTTATAGGTAGTCCAAGTGTTCTAGCCCACTACCAGTTGGCAGCGTGCGCAGAATGCCGGCCGCATTGCCCCGTAGAATTGCAATGTTAATTCGAAGAGCCAAATAAGTAAGTCACGCGTAGCATTGATCAGGAGCTAAGATATTTTTTTGAAAATAAAATAAGCTCCCGCTCTCCACGCTCCCAATGTCTCAACATCAAACGGTTCTAATATGTAGCCACTACCGAGGTTAGCATACTTTCGCCGCAAGAGCGCCTCTGCCGAAGTTGCCGCGGCGCCAGCCCTGCACGGCGCCAGTGTGTCGACGCAAGTAGCGTCCCATCTTGCAGGGAATAAGGGTCATACCACCGGGCCTTTTACCATAACACTCACTGTCAAACTAGTCTACAATTTTAAGGTCACTCAGCGAGCTTAAAGAGAGAGCTATGCTTGGAGTTTCTCTGAAGGACAAGATTCGTAATAAAGATATCCGATGGAGAACCGAGGTAACCGATATAGCTCAAAGGATAAGCAAGCTGAAGTGGCAGTGAGCTGGTCACATTTCCCGTAGAACCGATAACCGTTGGGGTAGACGAGTTCTCGAGTGGAGATCACGTTTAGGCAAACACAGTGTAGGACGCCCTGTGGCCAGGTGGAGTGACGACCTGGGAAAAGCGGCTGGCAGATTGATGAGGAGAAATCAAGACCGATCTCAGTGGCGTGCATTAGGAGAGGCGTACGTCCAGCAGTGGACAGATATAGGCTGATGATGATGACGATGATGACCACACTGACAGAAATGGGCACTATATAGCACCTTGTACCCAAACGTAAGCTAACAGCAAGGCGGAAAGCAGACTGGTCTAAAAGATCAACAGTATTAAAGAACCAAACCCTAGATTCCCACACAGAGACTGCAACAAGACGAGCGATTATTTTATTATTTAAAGATGATGCTTCAGATTTAATCATTTGTTATTCATCATCGATTCCACGTACCTTGGTAAATTAATATGCAGTTTTACTGCTTGTATAGTAAGGTATAAATAATAGTAGGACACTTCCCGTACAATACGGTATTGCGGGGTTTTCAACCAAATAATAGTAGGACACTTCCCGTACAATACGGTATTGCGGGGTTTTCAACCAAATAATAGTAGGACACTTCCCGTACAATACGGTATTGCGGGGTTTTCAACCAAATAATAGTAGGACACTTCCCGTACAATACGGTATTGCGGGGTTTTCAACCAAATAATAGTAGGACACTTCCCGTACAATACGGTATTGCGGGTTTTCAACCAAAATAGAGACGCGTGCAATTTGTGATACGAAATTACTTGAAAGTTAACTACAAACTACTACACACACACACACACAGTTATACTGTCAATAAAATATTATTATTATTATTATTATTAGTTATGAATGTTATCAAATCATGAGGTATTTTTTATCCTTAATACAATACATATTATTTGGTTAGGTAATTAGTGACATACTCATTCGCCGGTAACATTTCTTTGAACGACCAACTCAATAGGGATCTAACTCACTGTTTATCACCTTCATTATTAGAACTATGGTAGCCTATATAATTATAGTAGTAGAGCGATGGTAGCGTAACGGTTCAATAGTGTAACTTAGAACCCAACGATACCGGTTTCGATCCTAGGCTTATTAATTTATTATTATTGATTATTTAATAGCAGTCGTTAAGCTATGCCAGAGGCCCACCAGCAGCCTGACAAACTCTGACACCAGAGGCCAGAACGACCTCATACGACAAATAAAAAAATATCATCAGAACTTTCCCAATGCTGAGAAAGGCTCTGAGAGAAAATTTAGGACATGGTGTTGATAGTGTATGTTAGTGTATGTACTGGGCCATGATCCTTTACATTGGCCCAATGTGGTATGATTAAATTAGAAAATAAATTTTTAGACCGACCCCTAGGTATTAAAAATGATTAGAAACTTATTCAAGCTTCCCATTTGCCGCGACTGTCAATATTCCGGACAGAACATCATACTTGAACACACACACCTGACTAGACCGTGAGAACTTGAAATGCCAAATATTTAATCATTTGAACACTAGCACTGCGCGGCGGTTTCGTTCGCATAATAATGTGTTATGTTACAGAACCAAACGTTTGATAACTATAAAAAAAACTTTATCTATGTCGCTCGCCTGATGGTTAGCGTCACGCCTGCCCATAACAGTTGCAGTGCCGCCCAGAACTTTGTTTGCAAAATCTTGCGTGTCACTGCACTGCGCTCTTCACCCTGAGACATATGGTTTTCAAGTCTCAATGCCCAGTAATTTCGCGTAAACCGAAAGCCACAAGTATGTAAACATTAATGCCAGGCGGTTGAATATCTGACAAAGGTGTGATACTTCCCAGGCGGACTCTTGTGTAAAATGCCTACTACTACAAAAATTAACACTGTGCAGTCATGTAGCTTTCTAACACTGAAATAAGTCTTATTTCTTCATCATAATCATCAGTCTCTTACATTACTATTGCAGGGACACAGGTCTTCTCTCAGCTCAGAGACAGAGTTCGACCATTACTATTGCAGGGACACAGGTCTTCTCTCAGCTCAGAGACAGAGTTCGACCATTACTATTGCAGGGACACAGGTCTTCTCTCAGCTCAGAGACAGAGTTCGACCATTACTATTGCAGGGACACAGGTCTTCTCTCAGCTCAGAGACAGAGTTCGACCATTACTATTGCAGGGACACAGGTCTTCTCTCAGCTCAGAGACAGAGTTCGACCATTACTATTGCAGGGACACAGGTCTTCTCTTAGCTCAGAGACAGAGTTCGACCATTACTATTGCAGGGACACAGGTCTTCTCTTAGCTCAGAGACAGAGTTCGACCATTACTATTGCAGGGACACAGGTCTTCTCTCAGCTCAGAGACAGAGTTCGACCATTACTATTGCAGGGACACAAGTCTTCTCTTAGCTCAGAGACAGAGTTCGACCATTAATACCAGCTCAAGTGCATTAGTTATTGTTCGTCACCATTTCGCCTGGAGACGATGTGGTCCCAGGTGGTAAGTAAACACACTAAGCCTAGAATGGGTCTGGCTCTCATCATTATCATCATCGTCAGCCATATTCGTCCACTGCTGGACGTAGGCCTCTCCTAGTGAACGCCACTGAGCCTGATATTCAGCTATCCTCATTCAATTCCTGCCAGGCATTTTTCACAGGTCGTCACTCCACCTGGCAGGCGGGCGAGCGTCCTACACTGTTTGCCTGAACGTGGTCTCCACTCTAGAACTAGTTTACCTTCGAGAAATGTGACCAGCCCATGACCACTTCAGCTTGCTAATTCTAACACTCACTAGTCTTGCTGAAAATAAACTTTCATTCTCTTTTCTTTGATGTTTTAGTTCACGGTTTCTCACATATAAATAAACAAACGTACTCATTTGTATATTATTTAGTGAGATGAAGTAATGTTTATTCGGTCATGTTCACTTATAGACGAATATAATGCCAACAAGTATGGGTCGCTCAAAAGTATTGATGTTTTAGTGTTTATCCTAAAGTGTTTTCTAAGTGGTCGTCAGGTTTATCAGAAGTCTAAGTACTTACTTACATTTTTAGTGTAGTAACTTAACATTTGTAGTAACGGGTACCTACTATTTGTAGTATTTGTATGAGGTCGAAGAGAAATAGATTGTATTGTATTTAGAATATTTATATGTTCTCGAGTGGTGACCGCGAATTGGCAAACATAGTGTACGACGACTGGTTTGCGCAAGGTTACTTGCAGCAAATGGATGTGAAGAGCCGAAGATCAGGTCAAATGGCGTGCCTTGCGAGAGGCCTATGTCCAGCTGTGAATTAATATAAGCTGATGATGATGATGATATGTTAAAAACTGTAATATATGGTGCCAACGTTAAATTTAACCTTTCCACCCTTTCATTCCTTCTCTATTGAAATAAAAGTGAACGTCTGTTTCTTTGTGGCACAGCCCCATGTAGTAGTTACTGACATCTGTCAGTAACAACTACATTAACCTTAATATCATCAAGTCTTGTTCTTTTTTACTGTCCAGTGTCAATGTTTCAAACATTCTATCTTGAGGAGGCAGGCTGTTTTGGTGGCAAAATCGTGGTGACAGGTTTAGCGAGCTAAATTGCAAAAAAGCAGATGAAAATAATAAACCTTTTTGTGAGTTGAATTTCCCCCGCCCATCCCTCTCCTAACGCAAACAATATGGTTAATAACCTGAAATAATCCTAGGATACTAGCAGATACCGAGGTAATTACAAATGTAGGCACTAAAAATAATTATTACGACTGTCTAGGATTTAAAATTTACGAGATCCCGAGCTCAATATATAAAAGTGAAACGTTGTATGTTTGTTTGTATGTTTGTTTTTTGTGGAGCTTTCACGCTAAAACGTCTAATCCGATTTTGATGTAACTTTGTAAATAGGTACTATACAATTATAGAGACTAACATATGATACTTTTTATCCCGGAAAATGATAAGCTGCCACGGAAAATCGGAAAATGTCGATTACTCGTTGTAAGGAACGGAATGACATGTTGCCGTGGAAACGAAATAATGACAAGTGTGTCAAAAAACATCAAAAGCGTTGGTGCTATACTTTTGCGTTAGTTTTTAATATCGTAGATGAATATAGGATACTTTTTTTTGCGATAAACTGTATTCCGCGCGGACAAAGTCGCGGGCGAAAGCTAGTAGATAATAGTTTCTGCCCACGTCAACTCTCAACGTTCTCCAGTCACGTAAAATTATTAGACTGATAGCAATACGGTTCTAATTGCTGGTCTTTGTTGATAGCAAAGCTGCGGAACCCTAAATATTAATATGTGCATGTCCTAAGTGTGAAGGGGTTTCAGTCTTGGCACAAATTAAAGTAATATACAGACAAACATTCCAGACATCTCGTACATTCCAGACATCTCGTACATTCCAGACATCTCGTAAATTCGTACAAAATTTGACTGTAGGTTCACTTAACTTATGTACACTTTCAATTTCTTTGTTGGCATTTCCAAATTGACTCTACCTAATGAGTGTGGGCAACAAATAGAAACTTATTAACAAACAATGCCGCTGTTAATTGAACGTAACTTATGTTTCTGCAAACATTACTTAGACAGGCGTGTGTTGCAAAGTTGATATTAATTTACAGAAGCTTGAAATATTACGAGAAGATTCTCTTTCTAGTCAAGTAGATAACTTGTTTCACTTAGCATAGTAATGTAATTATATTGTATTTTTTTTATTTCAATGTTAAATCATATTAATATCATATTGATATTAAATCATATTAATATTATAAATCATATAAGTGTAGCCGCTGTCGTAAACAGGTGCTAATCAAAACTTACTCGAATTGTCATCAACCGGCATCTGAAATTAGAAAAAAACAGGGTTAGTGATTTTTCGAAACTAATTAAGGTAAGCAATTAAGTAACCCGATATTATTACGACGATGCTTAAAGAAAAGGTGCAAGTGTACGCCGCGCGTCGTTGTGATACACTACACCTATAGATACTCTGAATATCTCTACATCTGGTAGGATAAACGATTTCAATTCTTACGAAACACTTTTCTCAGACCGGAAATAAAACCTATCATTAAATAATAACGATATCCGTAACAAAGCGCGTCTCTACATGGTATAACAACATGCCATCGTTAGATCTTCATGACCTTGAGGTATCGACCTAGACTTTCTCGTTGCCCAATGTACAATGATACTACACCTTATATGAGATGTCCTTTAAAGGTAACAACACACCTGAGAGTATAGTCAGTGACAAAATTATGTGGTGAGAATGCGACACTGCTGTTAGCAAGGTCGAGAAGATTAGATATTGGTACCAACTTGATGGCACAAACTAAATTTGGCAGAGCTTCTTCAGTACCCACGTAAACTTAATCAATTCATTAATTGATTTATTCATTCATTCATCTCTAAAGTTATTGTCATCTATTTCGTTTCATGAGGACAATAACAACAAGTCATCTAGATAAACTAAAATTAAGATTAGTTTAGTAATTTTGTTAGTTTATTTAATTCCTAGAAACGACGTCCTTTTTCTTGTTCCTGCAGTTATTTCTATTGATTTCAGTTTGTACATAATTATAACAAAAACATGTCAGCTGTTTGTGTGTCAAAGCAAGAGCGAACAAAATTAATTTGTAGTTTTAATATATTACGAGAAAATAATTTACTCAAGTTCCACATCATTGTAACTATTATTATAGAAAAAACTCTTTCTGAAACATTTATCATGCTAGTTGTTTTTTTAGATTTAATAATTCTGTCGTATGGTCGATAGAATGCGGCCAGATTGCGTTGCCCTAGCCAACATGAATCTGTCGTATGGTCGCTCTCTGACTGGATAGAATGCGGCCAGATTGCGTTGCCCTAGCCAACATGAATCTGTCGTATGGTCGCTCTCTGACTGGATAGAATGCGGCCAGATTGCGTTGCCCTAGCCAACATGAATCTGTCGTATGGTCGCTCTCTGACTGGATAGAATGCGGCCAGATTGCGTTGCCCTAGCCAACATGAATCTGTCGTATGGTCGCTCTCTGACTGGATAGAATGCGGCCAGATTGCGTTGCCCTAGCCAACATGAATCTGTCGTATGGTCGCTCTCTGACTGGATAGAATGCGGCCAGATTGCGTTGCCCTAGCCAACATGAATCACGACGGGTCGCATAGCGTTTATTTTCAGTGGATAGTTGAGTCCCGACATTCTTTGTCCGAAATTCTACTTTTTGATTCATTAATTATTATTCAATGAAGATAGACTTATTCGCCACCTGGAGACACGATTGGGCGTCTGATAGAGTGAGATTATATGCTATATCAAAAAATAAATTTGTATCTTGCCTTTTGTGCTCCTTGTGTACTAGCAACATGATTATTAACATACTAGCTGTGCCCGCGGCGTTGCCGGTATATTTTCTGAGATTTAAGGAACCTATAATTATTCCAGAACGAAAAGTACCAATATCATCAAACTTCGTTCAGACGTCAAATCGTTTTTTATTTATTACTTGGATTCTACTCTTCGGGTTGAAATACCAAGTACGCCAGTTTTTAAGTCAAACCCTAATCTATCCAAAACTGAAAACTACATCGCAATCGGTCTAGTATTTTTAAAGTGTTGAGCGAACATAAAAACAGACAGAAATACAAGATTAAAAAAAGTATTTTCTTTACTATCTGCATTGTACACTTTTTGGTACTTACTGCTATAGGTTAAGTATAGAAGATAGCTAAATTTGGCCGGCGCACTGCCACTTCAGTTCACTGAGATATGTCATCGGTAGCCTTAAACCAAAACTAACAACCAAAATGGTTAAATTCAGTTGACTGTACATGTTACATTTGGAATGACATTGATTGCGCCTCCTTCTATAGAACTGAATGAAAGTTTAGGCGATAATTACCAAGTAGACGAACTCAGAGCAAGATAAAGTTGTGAAATAGTTGGTCAGGTATGTATGTAAGAAAATACCTACTTGAAATATCTTTGGTAGACTGAAGCATTTCAACGGGTAATGTCACAAGGCAGCGTACTAGGTGTACTGCCAGTTGATTAGAAAATTTGAACTGTTCAAAGGCCTGCCAATACATTGATCAATTATTATTGTAATAAAAAAATATATTTTAGTTTATCGTATGAGGTGGACCTGGCCTCTGGTTACAGAGTTTGTCAGACCGGTGCCTCTGACATGAATATATGTTAGTTTATCGTATGAGGTGGACCTGGCCTCTGGTTACAGAGTTTGTCAGACCGGTGCCTCTGACATGAATATATGTTAGTTTATCGTATGAGGTGGACCTGGCCTCTGGTTACAGAGTTTGTCAGACCGGTGCCTCTGACATGAATATATGTTAGTTTATCGTATGACGTGGACCTGGCCTCTGGTTACAGAGTTTGTCAGACCGGTGCCTCTGACATGAATAAAAGTAAAGATTTAAATTAACAAGCACAAATTAAAAATTTATAGAACTCCCGTCGGGATTATTTAAATTTTGTCCCCAGCTCCTATTATAGGTAAGAAGTATCTCGATCACATCAGCTTTCTAATATAAAAAACCGCATCAAAATAAACCCTGTATAAAATAAAGAGACTAAAAAAAAAATTTGTTCATTCGTTTGGGAGCTACGATTCGAATACAACAACAAAAACATGTGTCCGTCTGTTTGTCTATATGTTTGTTAGTTCGCGCATATAAACTACTGAACCGATAGCGATGAGCTTAGGGTTTGATTAATAACTGGTGTAATTGGTATCTCAATCAGATGAGTAGAAGCCGAGCAATCGATAGAATATTATTGACGGTTGAATAAATTTTGATCAAATGTTGGTATATTGGTATTTTAGGTCTTGGAACAGCACATTAGTACTTTTAACCTAGAGAAATGACCACGCGTGCGAAGCCGCGGATGAAGCTATAACTTATCATACCATCTACTATCATCGCCATTTTTTTTTTGCCGATTCAAATTACAATTTATATCCACTTTAATGTTCACGTAAATCTATTTCAAGTCATTTTTGGGATTCCTTAGTCAAACAAGGAACCCTTATAGTTTCGCTATGTCCGTATGTATGTCACAGCTTGAAATTTGACACATGTATAGATATTTATAACCGCTAAGCTAATTAAGTGTATAATTTTTTTTTTTAATTGTTTATGTTGATGACAAAAAGTTTGGATAAGTATTTTAAAATAATAATAAGATTTTTTCTATTTGGTTTCGTTTACGAAATATTTGTCTCTAAAATGATAATTTTGCTTAAGTTGCATTTCCCGCCTCTAACTCATAAAGTAGGTACAAAATTTGTTCATTCGTTTGGGAGCTACGATTCGAATACAACAACAAAAACATGTGTCCGTCTGTTTGTCTGTATGTTTGTTAGTTCGCGCATATAAACTACTGAACCGATAGCGATGAGCTTAGGGTTTGATTAATAACTGGTGTAATTGGTATCTCAATCAGATGAGTAGAAGCCGAGCAATCGATAGAATATTATTGACGGTTGAATAAATTTTGATCAAATGTTGGTATATTGGTATTTTAGGTCTTGGAACAGCACATTAGTACTTTTAACCTAGAGAAATGACCACGCGTGCGAAGCCGCGGATGAAGCTATAACTTATCATACCATCTACTATCATCGCCATTTTTTTTTTGCCGATTCAAATTACAATTTATATCCACTTTAATGTTCACGTAAATCTATTTCAAGTCATTTTTGGGATTCCTTAGTCAAACAAGGAACCCTTATAGTTTCGCTATGTCCGTATGTATGTCACAGCTTGAAATTTGACACATGTATAGATATTTATAACCGCTAAGCTAATTAAGTGTATAATTTTTTTTTTAATTGTTTATGTTGATGACAAAAAGTTTGGATAAGTATTTTAAAATAATAATAAGATTTTTTCTATTTGGTTTCGTTTACGAAATATTTGTCTCTAAAATGATAATTTTGCTTAAGTTGCATTTCCCGCCTCTAACTCATAAAGTAGGTACAAAATTTGTTCATTCGTTTGGGAGCTACGATTCGAATACAACAACAAAAACATGTGTCCGTCTGTTTGTCTGTATGTTTGTTAGTTCGCGCATATAAACTACTGAACCGATAGCGATGAGCTTAGGGTTTGATTAATAACTGGTGTAATTGGTATCTCAATCAGATGAGTAGAAGCCGAGCAATCGATAGAATATTATTGACGGTTGAATAAATTTTGATCAAATGTTGGTATATTGGTATTTTAGGTCTTGGAACAGCACATTAGTACTTTTAACCTAGAGAAATGACCACGCGTGCGAAGCCGCGGATGAAGCTATAACTTATCATACCATCTACTATCATCGCCATTTTTTTTTTGCCGATTCAAATTACAATTTATATCCACTTTAATGTTCACGTAAATCTATTTCAAGTCATTTTTGGGATTCCTTAGTCAAACAAGGAACCCTTATAGTTTCGCTATGTCCGTATGTATGTCACAGCTTGAAATTTGACACATGTATAGATATTTATAACCGCTAAGCTAATTAAGTGTATAATTTTTTTTTTTTATTGTTTATGTTGATGACAAAAAGTTTGGATAAGTATTTTAAAATAATAATAAGATTTTTTCTATTTGGTTTCGTTTACGAAATATTTGTCTCTAAAATGATAATTTTGCTTAAGTTGCATTTCCCGCCTCTAACTCATAAAGTAGGTACAGATTCAAAAAATGTTGGGCACTAGCGTATAATGCAAATTTACTAACAAAATTATCAGGACTGTATAGGGTTTTCTAGTTAACGAGCTAGCCAACGTTATTTCCGCGTCAACTCTGAACTAATTCTATAGTGAGAGACAGAATCCAACCATAAAAACTTTGTGGCGTATTTCTTAACAACTATTTTACTGATTGCAATGCGGTTTTCATGCTTATGTAGCTTGATCCCTGACTATGGAACCCAAAGTCTATGCGTGTTATATCCATGAATACGCACTTGGATGTTTTTTGCTTCATATCTAGAGTTTGACCATTATCTCACTTGGTGATACAAGTCATGAAAGGGTGCTTCTTATGGGGACTTGTCCAGCCTGGTGTCTTACATTAGTCATCGTAGTTTGATTATTTTACCCCCTTTTTCTGGTGGAACATCTCATAAATTTGACATGTAAATGTGTATTATCATGAAAGTTTCTGTAAAAACGAATTTAACAAAAAAAGTCTAAATTTAAACAATCCCGTAGTATCTTGGTGCTCTCTAACGGGTGTATATATATCCAAAGCACGGGTAGAGTGAGGCTATTTCCTTTTCCTGTGCGAGATTCAACTCCAAGTCGGCACATGAAAAGGAAATTTCCTTTTCAAACTCAAAGTATGGTTAACCTCATTTATTGATTTCTTCTATTTGGAATATAATATTGTTTCTCCTTGTTTAGGAGACATTTAAGATTTTGACTTGTAAAAGTGCTGTGTTTACCCATTTACGAAAAAATAATTAGAATTTGATGCGGTCGAAAGTTATAAACACACAAAGCCTACAATGGGACTAGCTCTGGATTAAAAAGTTTTTACAATACACCGTTATAAAATTTGATCCTGTTTTGAAATACGATCACATCCCTCAGCAACATCCTTAAGCCATGCACATCATTTATACTACTAACCATTACCAATAGAGCTGTCTGCCTCATTCACTTCCCAAGCCATACCTTAGCTGCAACAGACTTTTGTAAACTGGTCATATATTAACCAATTTATGTAGAGCCGTGCTAGTGTTAAAGTGTTTATTATAAGTGTTTGAGATACGGGACCAAGTTGTGCTTGTTGTAGGGGTTTCATTATGTAATGAATGTTCAGTAAAAACATCACGATCCCGACACACTATGATGCGCTTCCTGGCTTGACATGCTATTTGTTTACTAACTTTGTTTTAACAGGTTCTCCAACTTTGATGCAACCCCCATTTACGAATAAACATTCAGCTAATAACCAACCGAAGCTGTTCCTTGCGTCATGCTGTTAATGGCTTTATACTTTTTGATTACATTCGTACAAGATTCTTCGTTTGAACTTAGTTTTATTACCCGACTGAGGAGGGTTATGTGTTTGGGCTGTAGGTTTGTTTGTTGTTTGTTTGAAAAAAATGAGGTATCATTGGATTCGTCTTGATTACGAAGTATAAGAAGTAAGTTATAAGATATATGAAGTGTCAAGAAAACTAATATGGCGGCTTACAGCTGCCATATTGTATTTACGACGAAATAAAATATGACCAAAACCTATCGAGTGAGGTATTAAAATACAGGTATTTAAAAGAACATTTCAAAAATATTTATATAATTCTTATAACTAAACAGTAGCTATTTTCTTTTAAGCTTCTTACAATAATTTATTTTAGATTATTCAAGTTAATGTAAATACTATAGCTTACTGTTGCAATTGAAACTATTAAAGTAAAATATGTAAGTAAAAAATTATCATTAAATTTATATAAATACTAGACTGCGCCCTTCGGTTTCACCCGCGTCCTTATTTTTGCGGGCGGTCAGGGCCCTGTTTCATAAAACTTACAATTGTAGTTTACTATTACAATTTAGTGTACACTGAAGTTTATCTTCTAGCAAAAATCATATTTACACGTAACACTCTAACATATGCATCAATATACACTAAATTGTAATGGTAAACTATAATTGTAAGTTTTATGAAACAGGGCCCAGCTCGTATTCAGTAATTTATATAAATACTAGACTGCGCCCTTCGGTTTCACCCGCGTCCTTATTTTTGCGGGCGGTCAGCTCGTATTCAGTAATTTTGTACGCAGTTGGGTTTCTGTATTTTTATAATAATTTTACTTGTTTTGGTAATTTTATTGGCTTCAGGTAGCGTGGCTACGGGAATTGTATCTCTTTGAATTTAACGTTAAGTGCCGAGGTCATTGAATAGAAATTCATACACACACAATCTTATATATAGATATGTTACGACTGTCACTCACGAGTTATTACGTCGAACAATTCGACCGGTGTTCGGACGTTAACGACGCCCATCCTCAGGAGTTTGCGTAGTGAGGGCACGACGCGAACTGCGGATTGCCGCGCGTGTCGCCCGTTGTGTCAGTCAGTGAGTATATCTATATATAATGAATCACGCTCATTTTAGTTTATATACCAACACACAATCTTTCTCTCTATGTTCACTTTCCATCTCTGTTTTGATTTAAGAGAGTTCGTAAGGGTGAAATCCCATCCCAAGGATTTCCTGTTTCATACAAAAAATAAAAGCCAGATCTACATTATATTTTATACATATTTTGTATGGCAATGCCATCCAATGTTTAAAATTAAATTTAGAGACATAATTTGGCTCTTTTTTTTAAGTCTTATTTATTAATGTAAACTAAAGAAGTACGTTTATATGAAAAGGCATACCTTGTCTTTGCGCAAACACTTGTATCTCTTTGCGTCTCAAACATACATAGATTTAGTTACAGGGGCAAGATACGGCACGCTTTAATTTCACGTAAACAAAAATTTCACTAGATACTACAGGCAAACACACACACACAGCTACATTCCCACCATTCGTGCTTCATGTGCATCAACAACAAAAACAGATGGACTATACGCAGGCACGAATGAGAGTCACCGCTACACAAACGCCGATTGTGACTAAGGCCAAAGAAGGTGAATTGTGAGCGTTGCAACTAATTTATGCGGTCTACGTTCGAGGAACTTGTAGGAACTAACCTTCCCACTTTTAATAAGACCTATGCTTTAATATCTATAATTTCTCAGGGGCAACAACACAACACTTTGAGAACCTGGACTAGCACATTCACTCTTTACTCGGAAGGAGTATTGTCTAGTTTTCATTGTTAATTAATCGATTTGTATGTTAATTAGTTTTAAATGAGACTTTCAATATGTTTGTAGGTCTTCCTTTATGTTGTGGCAGGTGGCTATAGAGATAAATAGCGGCAGAGGAGACCTTCTCATGTGTGTTTCACGGTCAGGTTTCAATACCATGTCTAATTGTTCTAATATCCTTAAATAATAGAGCTGTGCTTCGTTGAGTTTGATGGGTAACTGGTTTGTTAAAGTAAAAATTATATAGATATGGTGGCAGAGCGGTGAAATGGTGTGCTTTGCAATCCACAACATCGGGTTCGATCCTCGGCCCCACATCAATGACTTTTAATAAGTAATGTGCAGATTTGCCATCGCTCCGAGCTCCCGGTTGCTAACTGCAATGGATAGCAGTAATTAGGCCACGTCAGAGACCCTTGGGTGGCCTGACAAACTCTGACACCAGTGTTTGACACTACTTCATTTAACGTACAAATATAAATACATACAATTTGAAATTGATTTCTTTCAGATTCGTGCCAGCTCTTACTCCTTTTATATATCAATCAATCACATTAAGAAAAAAACACAAATTCTTGCCTGGCCTAGCAGATTTTAGTATTGATTAAAAGGCTATCAAATTCTATATACTGATTACAGGGTCACCTTTACAGGTATGACTGGAACTGGAAAATCCTGGAAACCTTATAGGTATGTATGTACCTACAATATGTTATTTCTCCACTTTTTGATGTTACAAAAAAAAAAATATATGGTGAATCTTATGTTGTTTAGGTTTCAGAATCTCGCTCTGAGGTATTTCGTACCTGTATCCTAGCAGTGGGAACCTTGATGGCTGATGATGATGATGATGATGATGATGATTTGGAAGGAAACTCGTAAATTTGAACTTACCTACATAACATGATGATGATGATGATGATGATGATGGTGACTTGGAAGGAAACTCGCAAATTTGAACTTACCTACATAACACGATGATGATGATGATGATGATGATGATGGTGACATGGAAGGAAACTCGCAAATTTGAACCTACCTACGTAACATGATGAGAATGTATGACCCGACTACGGCGAAGCACAAAAGAAGGGTTATGATTGTAATCGGTATGTACGTATTTATGTGGTACGGTGAGGTGAGGTACGTTGTATGTATGCTCAGCTGTTCCCTCATAACTTCTAAACTACTCATCATATTTCCACCACCACCACCGTTCGTAATTTATTTATGTTGTAATCCTCTCCATGCACGGTTGTATGGAAGAGATCGCTTTAAGCGATAAGACCGCCAATTGTAACATGTTTTTTGTTAGATTAAGTTTATTAATTGTATATTTCTGTATTGTGGTGTTTCAATAAAGAGTTCATCTATCTATCTATCTATCTATCATATTTGACAAATGAGGTATCGTTGGAAGCGTCTTCATCGTCCGCCGGCGATGTGATGTCACATTAAATTGAATATAGCTGGTTTGTGAATATAGCGCCCTCTAGAGGACATAAGGACGTCTTTTTTTTCTGTTATGCCCTGTTTGTTTTCAAATGAAAGGGGTTAATTAGCACATTTTGAATATATATATATATATATATATATATAAATATTATAGCCCCAAAAAAATTTAAATAAAAATATAAGTTCAAAAACTAAAACCCAACAACGGTCTCAGTGGACTAAAAGTTTAGGGCCGTAGGAGTAGGTATCGTACTCCCACGGCCCTAAAGTTTAGGGCCGTTTGAGTAGGTATCGTACTCCCTCGGCCCTAAAGTTTAGGGCCGTAGGAGTAGGTATCGTACTCCCTCGGCCCTAAAGTTTAGGGCCGTAGGAGTAGGTATCGTACTCCCTCGGCCCGTAAGTTTTAAATTTCTAAAACGTTTGAATATGCTTGTTTGTGGCTTTTAGTCCATTTTTGAGCTTATATTATTAATTTAGTGGATTCTCGTGATGCATTTTCTTAAAATACGTTACCTATTTCTTAACCATACAAAAACAATACAGTCAGAGATAACTCAGCGAAATACAAAAATACGATTATTGCAACAAACGTTATCGATTAGATTATTCTGAATCATTCGGTTACTCACTCTTACTTGCTCACATACGCAAATATAGGTGGTTGATAGAAACATACATTCTAATAGAAATTAAAATGTTATGTTTTTGGAGCGGTGTTAAGTGAACTGGCGATACATCGAAGTGCTGAGGTTTTGTATGACACCGTGACTATGACTGTTCAAGTACAAAATCAGCAGTCTAAACATATCCAACAGCGCAGGGGGGTGAGACCGGGAGAAGTTATATCCCCGAAACTATTTACTAATGAACTGGAAGATATGTTTAAGACGCTGGATTGGAAAGAAATGGGCATATATCATGGCGAGAACATCTCACACTTACGACTTGCCGATGATGTTCTAATAGCGGAGTCGCTGCAAGACTTGCAAAGTATGCTGACCAATCTAGATGATGTTTCTCGACGCATCGGTCTCGGAATGAACATAGATAAGAACAAGATCATCTTGACCTAGAACCGATTGCAGTCAATGGTGTACCTCTTGTCCAACAATATGTTTACCTTGGGAACATTTCACAATTGGGTAAGAATAACTTTGAGAAGGATGTCAACAGAAGAATTCAGCTGGGTTGGGTAGTATTCAGCAAGCTTCGTAAAGTTTTCTCGTCGTCCATACCACGTGCCTGAAGACAAAAGTCTTCAATCAGTGCGTCCTACCAGTCGGAGCCGAAACGTGGACACTCACGGTCAAACTAGTCCACAAATTTGAGCTATGGAGAGAGCTATGCTTGGAGTTTCTCTGAAGGACAGATTCGTAATGAAGATATCCGACGGAGAACCAAGGTAACTGACATAGCTGAAAGGATAAGCGAGCTAAAGTGGCAGTGGGCTAGTCACATTTCCCGAAGAACCGATAACCGTTGGGGTAGACGAATTCTCGATGGAGACCACATTTAGGCAAACGTAGTGTAGGCGGCCGGAAGAAAATGAATGAGGAGAGCTGAAGACCGAGCTCAGTGGTGTGCATTAGCAGAGGCCTACGTCCAGCAGTGGGATGATGATGATGATGATGTACATATTGTAACTTTATTAAATGTAGTTGTTATTGTGTGTAAGTATCAGTACTTATCTGTAAGTAAGTACTTATTGGACACCATTTCAAGTCCTTCGAAGGTTTATTCAATTAACTGTGTCGGAACCATGTGGAACAAAATAAGACATCAAATTTGATTGACACTAACTCACACTAACTTGTTTGTGAAGTCTAACCGCCGCACTTATGATCGTCAATTAACGTTAATCAAGCATTCAATTTTATCTTCCAATTACATTTTTAAAACTGACGACAGTAGGTACAATTAATTGCTTTAACATCGTTACGTGTGGACCTGAAGATGGAGATCGTTACGTGTGGACCTGAAGATAGAGATCGAAGTAAAAATACATATGCACAGAATCTTCACATCAGAGCTGATACAGTGTTTGAGCTCATCTGGTTCAGCTGTGAGTTCTTTAGGGTCTTTACATAGTTCGTAGTATATACCCTAATCTATCACCAATACCAGTGATGAGAAAGTTTTTTTTTGACATTTTTTATTCAAGCCATCAGACATCTAGACGCCAGTTTGCACAGAGATAAAGACACAATCACCTTATCACAACATCAACACAGAATGCGGTGGAAGGTCGTTTGTTATCGTTATCAGTCATTATCAGTGTTGCCCAACGTGACGTCACCATGTACTGATAATGCTAACTCTGCATGATTTTAGTCGCTTAACCTTAATTATCATATCAGGGAAAGCCTGGTATTGAAGAAAAGTTATTTATTTTGACGACTAAGAATGCTTGCCTAGAAGTTACTTATTCACTCTGGTTTGAAATTTTCCTAGTGTAGGAGTTATATATCAGCAAAACAAGGATAGATACCTATTCCGTTCCTTTCTTTTGATTCACTCTTGCTGTTTTCTTCGGTCAACAAAGTTGTTGTCTTAGTAACACCACAGTACAAATACAGTACCACATTTATTATTAACTCAAAGTACAAGTGTGCCAAATAATTATAAAATTATTGAACGGTCGCTAATAGGTCAACAGCACAAAACATAGGCCCACACAGAAACTTGTGGCACCGTGCCGTAAGAACAGCAAGTGTAAATTCAGGTCCCTAATCTATAGACATTTCAAAGAATATTCCTAAGGATGTCCAAAATTGACCCGGATTTCATTCTGTTAAATTTCCAAATAAGTTTAATGAAAGAGTGTAAAAAGACATATTATCTCAATTCGTTGCAGCGATCGCGAAATTGGCCAGCACTTGAATTGCCTGATTGCGACCTAGTTGGTAAATATAGCGGTCAAACGCTGCCCATCCTAAACGCGGGTCAACGCTCGGAGGAGCTACGAAATGGATGAATGGACATGTTTTTTACAAGACTGCCCAAAAAAGGAGTGTAATATTTTTAGGATTCATCTATGTTTGTATGTATGTGAGTTTCTTTATTCCACCATAACTTTTAAATGCCTGAACAGATATAAACGTAGGTATGTGATATCGTTAGAATCCTTGCATCACCCCGAGTAACAAAGGCTTTTTTTTTAAATTCTTTGTTTCTTCAGTACGGCTCTATTTTCAAATGCGAAAAAATATTTTTTCTTCTGTTTTACAATATGGGTAAAACCGGTGCGTTTTCTTTTTTGTTTGGTTTTACAAATTGAAGGGCTTGATAAGCACATTCCACCAGTATATAATTTATTGGCATAATTTCTTTTTTGGCAGGGCAGGCGTGTTTTTTTAGCTTTTAAGCTAGTTTATTGATTACAGTGTCACGTTTGTCACTTTCTCATCTACAGTGACGGTTTGCTCGAAGATACTAAGATGTTAAGACTAGAATAGGACTGGCTCTCAATACGAGAATGACGAACGATGCCTGAGAATCCTGAAGAAAGCTTCGTGTTGCGACAACTTATCTGCTTGAAAATGATAGTTGCCAGGCGGAAAGTGCTCTACAACCAAGGTTTTACAATGATGCTTTCTATCATAGATAGTTCACGCTTATGTTGCATTGTTGATTCTATAAATAATATGTAAACTGACGAGCAATCATCGCCTCAATTTATAATAAAGAAGTCATGGTGGGTTTAGATGATTTAGTTCAATGTTTTTTAGTTTAAAATGTCCTTGAGTCAGCTGGAATGGCGATTTGACAGTTTTGACAGTGACTGGATTAAGAGAATCGTAAATCGGGCGAAGTAGAGTTTATTGAGAAAGCCCTACGAATTGGTTTTATACTCATTTATTGTCTACTTTTAACAGTGAAACTAATCTAAGCGTGATGGTAGCCTAGCGGTATACTATTCCCACTTTGAATCCAACAAGACATGGTTCGGTCCTAAGGTCCGCACTAATGTCTTGCTATGTTATGTGCGGTTTTCCATCGCTCCGTGCTTCGGAGGGCACGTTAAGCTGTCGGTGTCGGCTGTTATTGATTAATAGCAGACGTTAAACCATGTCAGTGGCACTCGGGTGGCCTTAAAAACCCTGACTTTAGACGCCAGCACCTCATACGACAAACAAGCAAGAAAGTGAACCTTGTTTAATGTCCATGATGGTCGTGCGTGATGTCGGCTATGTATGATGGGGATGTATCTGCATATTTTATTATGGTAAAGCAGTGCAGGGCACGTAATTGGTGATGAAGTTGAAGACAGCGTCGTGAGGTAGACGTATAACACTGATTGATATAATTAATTATTTTACATTTTCTTAGATATCGCAAGCGATCTCAAATACAGCAACGAGTCTGCGATTATCGCACTGCGATAAAAACTTACAAATTATTGCTTAATAAGGTTGCAAAATATACTACATGGAGGTTAAGTACCGTAAGTAAAATACGATAAATTAATTATATTTTAACAGATTTAAAAATACCAACCATTAACCAACGATAGAACACATAGAAAAATAACAAATACATATAACATAAAAGCGTTTTACAAAACTATAACATCGTAACCAATTAACACTCTTTTCTGTTTACCACAAACCTTGACCTAAGTTGCTTTTGGCAATGACTGCGCCAAATTAATATGTTTATACCCAATTTTCTCTTAATTAGATCTTCTCTTTCTGGGCTTATTACTCGTTACGTTTTTTCCACTTTTTCGTCTGTATACTGTCTAGGATTTGACATCACACTTCTTGATGCTTCTGTGAGCTTATAGGAGCCAGACGATTTCTCGGAGTTGGAGGAATGGTGGCTAGTCTACTGGCTTAATCTTTTTTTCTTTATTCTCTTGTTCTCTCGTAGTTTTTATAAAGTATGGAAATAACCTTTTTTTTTCATTCACATTCACTATTTTATGAACCAGTTTGTTAGCGACTTTGACATTTAGGAACAAGATTTTCTCGACAAAATCGGTAAAAAAATACATAAATAGGTCTGACCAAGAGCTGACATTGGCGCCACTGAGACATTTAGTTATAACAGGTAGGTTAAATTTTTAATTATAATAAAATTACTTGTTCATGTATTATTAAAAGAACATTATGAAAATATGGTTTTATTTTAATACCAATACCTATGTGAAATAAGTTTCAAAGAAACAAAAATCTTGACATTCGTTGGAACCACAACCTTGTTTGGCCATATGCTGAAAAACACAACCTTCCATAGAAATTGTTCTTTATGTTGATCAATTTGTGATGTGCTGATAAAAATCCACGTGAATAAACATATTATTTTAATTGATTTGATTTGTCGTACTTATTAATAAAGTTCTGAACATTCGTTGTTTAACTTTATCTACACTGTGCACGTATTGTTTCTTGTTTCTCTAGCGCTTACTCTTCCATCTCACCATGATGGTGAAAGATTGTAAATAATCTAAGCCACAGAATAAATAATAGTACCTTTAAGACTAAGTCTTGAGAATGGGACTGTCCTCTCAACTAAAGTACCTGATGCTGCTGGTTTTACAGTATAATAGCTATACTATGACGGCAGCTTTGAAAACTTTACTATTTCCTAATTTATCTCCTCCATTATGATATCGTTCCTTGACCCTCCATAATATTACGAGAGTCAAAACAATTCGTCATACATTATGATCGGTATTACTCATACATTTTAACTTCCACTTTAGGGCCTAGATTAGTAACTGGATTTTGCAGATGCGCCACCAACTATTTGAACTTGTCTACTTGTGCGTGGGTGCAGGTAGTCAGTCACATAGTTTTAGAAATTGTTAATGAATAATGAACCTCCATGAACAAATTATTATTTTAATTCTAGAGCATGTGCAAAATTAAAATTGATTTATTAATTTGATAGGCTTTTAAAATACTATATTAAATATCTGAGAGCAACGTGGATTACAAAATAAAATAAAATGACCTACATAGACTACTAGACTTTGTAATATGAGATGTAAATAAATTATTTTATAATAAAGTGAAGTTAACCATTTATCGACTAAAATTAACATAATTTTACGACATCTGACAGAAAAATATTTACTTATCAAAGATGTAAAGTGATTAGAGCAAATTATAATAAATAAGTACGTTACTTAGGTACTTACTCGTAATCTTGATCAGATTAGGTGAGATACGGTAATCAGATTAGGTGAGATACGGTAATCAGATTCTAAACTACATGCTTAAAACTGATGGCGTGGTTTTTAAAGTGATAATAATAAATTTGTTTGTAGTTTTCTGAATTTACATAACTTCAATCTCAATCTTAATTCTTACAATGTGCGATTTAATTTTAAGCGGTATGCAATAAAGAGTTATCTATCTATCTAATAACATAAAAATAAACTAAATAAAACTTGCTTTTACACTACAAAATACTTAACTATCAAAAATTCATTAATATACTATAACAAGAAAATATTTTTTCTTAAACATCACACACTTCTACATGTAATATAAAACAGAGTATTGCGTTGTATAACTCTTAATTATTTTTGCTATCAATACACTTGAACAGTCATTTATTTGATATGCTCGCTTTTGACTTTCTTTTATTTCAATTCGGATCTAAAATATTAAGCAGTCTAAAACATGGTACAAATACTTTTAATTACTTGAACTCCTACTTTTAATTTATTAGCAGGTACACCAAAGTCTTATTACAAAATATATCGTTATTTTAAAGTAGGTAAGTACTTAGATTCTCAAATACTTATTTGGAAGGTAAATTGTCTCGCCCCTTCTGTCCAGCCTACTCTACAATGCACTAAGACGTTCGTTTCACATAATCTATGGCTATATTTAGGGCGGGCGCAGACCGGCATGCGGAGAGAATTGATTGAACAACTCGGAGTGGCCTTAATTTTGGGAATTGGCGAGCGTGGCGCATTATGTTATTATGCAAATCAATGTTGATTGGGAGCAGACTGCACCTGATATTTCGTTCCAGTTAGTAAAAAAGCTTTTGCTGAACTACCTAGACTTGTTCCTTGATATTTCGTTCCAGTTAATAAAAAAGCATCACAAAAGCTCTACCACCATTTTGTTAATCAGCTTTAGATTTTGCATCTAAGATAAGAATAGAAACCATTTATTCAGACATAGAATAACGTTGTGAATAACATCCACAACACCGATTTTCAGCTAAAAGTAATGTGAAAGACAAGCCTTCCCAATGTGTATAATTTACATTACGTGTAATTTAGCGATCAAATTCAATTCAGAAACAAACTTGTACTTAGTTACTACAAACACTGCGCATAGCAAAGGCATAAATTTGTATATGTTGGGAGTTTAGTGGAAGGAACGACAAAGCGAGTTTTTTGATGAAATGCATTTATAATTTCATCACATACCAAGCCTTTTTGTAGGTACAAGGTTTTTCTTTTTATAATAACCAATTTATTAAATTCGGTTGATACCTACTACTCATACTTATCTGAGATATGTATCATGTTTACAGAGTAAGAATGCAGATATGTATCATGTTTACAGAGTAAGAATGCAGTATATCATGTCTGCGTAAAATATCACGCGAACAGTTTTTCGTAATGGCAAAGCCCCAACCGAGATAACATCTAATAGTCTAGATCGTTTTGCATGAGATAAAATGTATTAATTGCAATTATACATGTATATTTAATAATGATTATTATGGAATAATTAATCATAAGATAAATTATTATTATGCGGAGTTTGGAATGTAGATGTTTCATAATGTTTTTAGAGCTCCGTTGGTTAAACGTAAGAATGCTTGAAATAAACTGAATAATAAAATTGAACATAGATTTGGTTTTTAGTCATGAAGCTATTGATTACGCAGATTAATTTTTTTTTTCAAAAAAGATATTGGTTGTTTTTGACTATTACCTCGTGTAATGTATAGGTACTTGACGAATTGGTCGAAGATAGCGAAATAAACATATCTAGAATGATACGGTCTTTCAAGGATTGAACTATATATGTACTCGTATCAATGGAGAATATATTATTGGTTTAAAATGGCTCTTCATTTCAATGTGCCTGTGGAGAAAAATGTGTATACTAAGGCAAACGTAGTTATTTTGATATTAAGAACAAAAATCTAATTAACACAGAGAACAAAACAGTAATATAAAATTCCAGCTGTTTGTTGATTGTTTGTTGTGTTTTTTTTATTTATGTTTTATTGTTTTTCCACTTATTATTTCTTTGATAAACAGTTTGGAGGAAGTAAGCTACATATTTTTGCTTCATTCATTTTAAATATGGATTTCCGAAAATTAATGCCTGAATCTATCAACTATAAAGTAACGCCTGAATCTATCAACTATAAAATTCCAGCATTGGGAACATTAAATACATACTTATCCAGTTTCAAACGTTGACTTTCCATGACAGTTCATTTAGGACAAACAAACATACAAACAATCAAGACTTTCCTCTTTAAAATATTAGTGTTCATATGATCATACGGAACCCTGTACCACAGAGTCGTATGTCCAACAGAATTTAAACTCATCTCAATAGAGTGTTCAACCTTGAATGATCAATCGCTCAATAATAATTTTACCACCTGTTTAATGGTTATAGACAAACGATTTATAAGATTGATGGCTGCAGATTGAAATTGATAATAAACTAAAGAGTGCCGCGCCCCGAGCGCATTCAATCGAATGGCTTCATGTGGAGTCTAAAGATAGTGTAAAACAGGATGGACTGTTAAACCATGTTATTAATATCTATTATTGTTTAGGACAGTATAAAATATTTTATTAAGCTTATCTAATATCAAATATCAATAATACATGGCGAGACAAGAGAACTTATTTTAAGGTGAAATTAATTTTAGTGGCGACAAAACCAATAAAGGGACGAAAATTGCCGTATAAAAATCGCCGTGTGAGACTAAATCTCTTTCCTATCGGTTGTTTCCTTTACGCTACCTAAGCTAACCTATCTAATAGGCTAACTATGATGATTAGATTCTCTGTATTAAGAAACAGATTAGGCGTCTCTAAAAAGAGAGGACCTATCTTCCTAGTCGTTACTCTATCTATTCAATTCAGCGAAGGGCGTCCCAGATATAGTGCTTTGGGCTTTCTAAAGTGCCTATTCTATCTTACGAGTATTATTAGACTAATGCTATGTCAAAAAAATATAGGTACCTTATTCTTTATGTGTACCTAACCTAGGTAGCTACAGAGATGTCACACATTTAGATTAGAGAGCAAAACGTGACATACATGCTAAAATAACTAAATAGGAGCTGTTGCGGAGGTTCATCTGGCGAATATGGCGCCTCGCCCACGCCGTTACGGTACTTTTACGAGGTAAGTTTTTGAACAATTGTCTTGACAAAAGGAGTCAGGGTCGCAGTCATATGAATTCAAATTGAAGAAGCCTTCTAGGAAGAGTATCCCCGCTGCAACCCTCAGGCCACAGACAAAATAATTGGTGATAGTTGGCGCCATACTGATCTGACCAATGTCAATGACATGTGGAGTCTGGCATAATACAGGACCACCTCTCCTCATCCCGGGTGTTGTGAGAACCAGCTGAGGGGATTCAGGAGCTGGGCAGCAGCATTCTCCTGTTTATTATCACCAACAACTGCGCTCAACACAACGCCGCCAAGACCTTCTTTTATGAAAGGCAAACAGGAAGTTAAATGTCAAAGTCAAAGTATTCATTGTAAATAGGCAAAATAATAGCACAAACAAGTCAAAACTTGAACAAAGAAAAAACATATAACCATATAAATAGATCAAATCAATAAAATTAAACTGAGTTTAAATAAGAAATTTCTCTTTCATGTGCCGACTCAGAGTTAAATCTCGCACAGAAAAAGAAATAAATACCCTTCTGACTCTACCGGTGCTTCGGAAATACGCTCGTTAGAGAAGATAGCACCAAGAAACTCTACAGGGATGCCATTTCCACAATTTATTTTCTACTTACATACATACATACATATATACGTACATACATACATACATACATGTATCCTAAAAACATTACACTACTTGTTTTGCTTGTTTTGGGCAGTCGTGTAAAAATACAAATGACTATTAAGAAACCAGTCTCCACAAGTTAACCGTTCGTTTATGGGGAGGCGGATGTTCAGCAGTTAAAGAGCTGATGTTTAGAGGCTAAAGATGATGATTTGATATTGTGACCTTACTGGATGTGACTGATCTAACCAATTTCAAATCGTTTGGTGTGCGCATTCTCTTTCAAAATAATTATTACTGTGCTGCCGGTATGCAGACATATCGCCGCAATACAGTCTAGAGACCTGTGGATTATTTGCTGAAATAAATGTTAAAGTTATCTTATTTATTTACTACTAAAATCTACAACTTTATCCTACTGAAGATAGCCCACCGACCAATCATCCTAATATGTATGTAGAACATACTACATATGTCTACATGTAAACTAACATTAGAACCACCTAGAACTAAGTAGGCCATATCCAAACCCTACAGCTATTGACTATTTTCCACCGGACGCAGACACTTGCCACAGATTAAACAGCCACTGACCCGAAGGGTCGTTCAACCGCAGATTTATTGCCTACGAGATGGTAGTTTTTGCAGACGGCGCTAAGAATCGGGATGTTGTTGTTACTTACAAACTTGATTCAAAGTTATATATAGATTTGTGATGTAAATATTTATGTCTATGGTCATGATTAAGATATTGTTTTTTTTTGTAAATTCTCTGTTAACTAATATTTATTTTTAGCACAGAGAACCCTATATGCTAGGAAGTTAATCATTTTTAGCACAGAGACCCCTATATGCTAGGAAGTTAATCAGTTTTAGCACAGAGATCCCTATATGCCTGGAAGTTAATCAGTTTAGAAAAAAAGCTCTTGGTGTACGTGTAAATTAATAAGTACTTAAATGAATAAGAAGTTACATAACGCGGGAAGTCGTGCGGTTTTCAAGTTGATTTGCATTGTTTTCTGACGTGTTAATGATAAATGATAAATAAATAAGTTAAAAAAGAAGCTTTTACCAAGCTTTCTTTACCGACAAAAGCTTTTTTAAAATGTAATTATAATAATATGTAAATAAATGGTTTAAAACTAACATGGTCACAAATGGTCATGATCATAGTCTTTTCCATCCTAAATTTTCACTCACTAAAAATAGTATCCATGGTAAATATCCCGTTTCTAATGTTTGTACTTCCAATGTAAAAATAAACAAATCTCTTATTATTATTTTTTCCTTTTTTTATTTTACTTTTTCTCGGTAATTGCGTTCTCAAGTGCGCGTAAAGAAAGTAAAGTATAAGCAGTGGACGAATGGGTGTCAATGTCAAATAAATAAACATCGCGTGGTGCAAGTCTTGCACCAAACATCGTGACCACGTGTGAATTACCAGCGGCCTTGTCGTGCTGAGCCCTAGTCGCAGGCCATGCCCTGGTCGAGTGTACTCGATTGTATTTCTATTAAACAACAATCTGCGTACGTACTCGTACCAAAGACTTCACGACTTTTCTTATTTAAATAATTAATTAGAGCTCAATGAATCCACAACAATTGCAATGTTACCTTGAACTTGATAGTCCTGACTGCTGCTGCACTTCGGTCTGATAATCAGAGACTAGAACTTAGAGTTTATATTACTAAAACTCTATGGTTTAGTACATCAGTCATATCGTTCGACACATTGAATTCTTGATCATAAAAAAAAAAAACTAAAAAGACAAAGTAAAATAGAAAAAACACCATAATCTGATTGTTCCTAAATTTCTGGAAATGGTTTAAAAAAAAACAGAAAAAATAGGTACTATTTCCACATTATTAGTACTCGTGTGTATAAAAGTTCCTGTTTGTGCATAATCAAAATTTGGGAAACAGTTCCAGTTCCAGTTTCCAGTCCCCCAAATTCGTAATATAGCCATTCGAGAAGAACTGTCAAGAAGTGTTGATTAGATCACTATAAACAATGCTATTATAATAATTTTGCGATCGCAAATCCGCCAAGGTCACAGTTCTCCTGCAAGCAGGTGACAAGCGTACCAAATTGGCAGAATTACACTGATAAAAGTAAAGACGAAACGAGTAACACGTAGGTGAGAATTTAACGGTTGATTCGAGACAGGTGTGTGAACGAGTGTAAACATTGCACAAAGTGATACTTATTTATCTACAGCATATTGAAATTTGGGTGCCGAATTGATATTGCAGTAAGTTACTTGTATAATCATTATTTCATTTAAAAGCCGCGGCCGGACCTCGTTAGTCCTAATGCTATCGGTTGCAATGAGATTTTCATTATTTATTTTTTAATCTGTGTCTATTTTACATTGTTAAGTTTCGTTCGAAAAGGCATGAAATTAATTGGGACGAGACAGGTTTCGTAATCTCAATAAACCAATTAATTTGTATTGAAATTGTAGGTTAAAAGTTACGTAATACGGGCACTGATGAGTTGTCATTTAACACCAAGACGAAAATAAATATTTGGGAACTAAATATTACTTGTTTCAGTCTGAAAGGCGCTTTATCCAGTGATATTATTTGGCATTTTTAAACGAATTAACAAAAGGATACGGATATATGTTCGAATGTATATATGTTTTTTAAAAATTTTAAACATATAATATAAACTTGCTCCGTGACTACGTCCGCGCGGACAACAAATTATCGCAATATAAAGTATTATATGTCCATACCCAGGGTTCAAACTATCTACTTGCCATATTTACTTACTTACATACCACATCAAGTTTATTATAGAAGTGTAGTGTATATGGATAAGTCCAATGTCCAATGTCTAAGGGTTACGAGTGTATTGCAAAGTAAAATTTTGTAAGTAATCGAAAGTTTTGGGTGGCGCTGTAATTTTATGATTACGAGTATGCGTGGCGCATTCAGTCGTAATAAACATTTCTTTGTTTGAGTTTCAAAGTAGATGTGGTTGGCGGTCGACTGTCCCTGGTTTTTCCATTATTTTCAACTCCTTTTGTCAGAGATTTTAAGCCTGAATTAGAGCACCATCGCCCCTGGTGGGAAACCATTATGGAAAGCATCAGGTGCGACGGTGGTGTAGATGGTGATATAAACCATTTATCACCTCATTTGCCTGTATCAAATTCAGAAGTATTGTGTATAAGTTCCTTGTCTTCAGTCTTCGAGACAATGCACTGTACTCGTCATCTTCCGACATCGATTGTCTTGGTTCATAGCCCAATGGTGGAAACAGAATTCTCATAATTTCGTGTTGTCCTTTTTATCCGACTGCGGAGAGTTATGTTTTGGGCTGTATTTATGTGTTTGTGTGTATGTTCCTTTGACGCATTTTACAGCCTAAACGGCTTGATGGATTTTGATAAACTAGAGATCTTAGGTACGAAATCGAACGGTCGCGGGTTCAATCATTTGTGTGATGAGCAGAAATGTTTGTTTCCGAGTCATGGATGTAATATTAGTATCTATGTGTGTTTATCCGTTATCTAGTGCCCATAGTACAGGGTATCCTAGTTTAGGGCTAAGTAATTGGTGTGGAAATGGCTCATTATAAATAAAAAAAAAAAAAAACGAGAGTGACTTATGATATATTATGAAGTATCAAGAAAACAAATATGGCGGCTCATGACTGCCATGTTGTATTTCCGACGGACCAAAAAAAAAGGCTAAAACCTGTCAAGCGAGATATCAAAATGAAGATCTTTAAAAGACCATTCCAAACTAAATAGTTTAAAATAACAAGCACAATCAAATAATATATTTAACATCCAATTCCCCCATTATAGCTAAGAACCATCTCGATCACATCAGCTTTCAAATAGATAAAACCGCATCACAATCGGTCCATTCATTTGGGAGCTACGATCCCGACCCCCCTTTTAGCCAAGAACCATCTCATCACATAAGCTTTCAAATAGAAAAAAAACCCGCTTCAAAATCAGTACATTTGTATGGGAGATATGATGCCACAGACATACACACACATCCTAAACTTATAACATCCCTGTCTTTTCGCGTTCGAGGGTTAAAAACAAAACTAGAATTCATTCGATGTGTGCGCCATGTCGACAACAGTAGCTCTACAGCATCTTCTGCGACAGATTAGCGGCAAGCTACTGCTCGCTCTATGGGAAAGGGCTGGCCCTATTAGGGCTTCGGTTTCCATTGAGATTTATGTGACGGGGTGCAGTGAGGGCCTCAATTGGATAATAGGCCATTTGTGGCCCTGATGCGGCAGTAGACATTTCTGTGCTTTTGCAATGTTTCATCTTGTTTTGTTGGCTTTTTTGTTTGTTATTAAACTATGAGAGATGGTGCTTGAGATGGTAGAGAATACAGCTTATTTTTTTAAAACGACAATAATATGATACATGTTTTTTTTTATTTATTTTTTATTACGGACTAGGCAATTGTTTGACCACGATCTCACCTGATGGAAAGCGATGATGTGGTCGAAGGTGTAGCACGCTTGCCTAGTAGATACCTATTCACTCTCGACTTGAACACACCGGGGTTATAATTTACCGGAAACACTGACGAGGGCAGGGCATTCCACTCCTTTGCAGTTCTTATAATAAATGAAGAAGCGTAACGCTTCGTTCTTGTGCGAGGTATTTCAACCATGAAAGGGTGGCGCTTTGCTGATCGTCTAGTCGTAGGGTGATTGAAAGGTGATGGGGGAATCAGGTTGTGTAGTTCTTGTGCACACTCTCCATAGTGCAATCTGTAGAATATCGCCAGGCTTGCTACCTCACGTCGATGCGCCAGACTTTGAAGCTTACTCTTTACCAGAGTTTCATCTCCAATGAGCCTGATAGCACGTCTCTCAATTGAATCCAAAGACTCGAACTGATACTTGGCAGAACCGTCCCAGAGGTGGCAGCAGTACTCCATACAAGATCGGACCTGTGCTTGATAAAGATTCAGAAACTGTCCCGGCCAGACAAATTGGGACAATTCCACACCAATTACCTAGCCCCAAACTAGGATACCCTGTACTATGGGCACTAGATAACGGATAAAAATACATAGATACTAATATTACATCCATGACTTGGAAACAAACATTTCTGCTCATCACATAAATGATTGCACCTTGCAGGATTCGAACCCGCGACCGTTTGATTACGTACCTAGGCGTAAATTACATGCTCTTCCTCTGCTTCATGTAAGGCTATAAAATATATAACAAATTACCTCGGACATTACACAGGTAAATCTATTAAAAAAATAATTAAATGACACACACGAACACTACACGAACGCTGTTTTTATAGCGTAGAGAAATACTTATATGAAATTTAAAATTTTATATTTATGACATTTTTACTTTTACACAGAACGTTTTTGTATATATAGCTAACGCTTATATATTTCTTTTTGAGTGAATGGATTTGATGTAATTTTTATAATAACAAGTATGATTTAATATAATCAGCTTAATTTGTATTTTGTACTTATTCTTAATTAATGATTAAGAAGCATGTAGGTACTATTTGCACGCCTGCAAACGCAAGAATAAGAGTACTTTCTTAATTTTAGTTTTACCATCTCATGTCACCTTATTTTGATGCAAGTAAATTATTATGATTATGATTCTTCAAAATTGACTACAAATTTTATATTGAGTTACCTACTCATTATTTATGTAGCCGAGTGACAGCGGACATATCCATAGCCCATCCAATATTTCGTAAAATGTAGCAAAGTTTTAGCTGCACCTCTGCACCTCTGCAAGGCCTCGAAAAAAAAACCCGTCAAAAAGCAAAATGGCGCGCGTCGCTAACAGGTGCGCAATCGTTCGGAAACGCCGGCGCGCGTGGCATGCGGCGCCTGGCTATTTCCGAACGAAACCATTTTTGTTTAACGCCACCCATAGAGAATACAGAGCTTGACACTCGCACTCGGACTTTTTTGCTATTTAGACAGCATCGACTGGCTCATTAGAGATGGAATGGCATGTAAGCTTACGCAGTAGTGGTAAAATAGAAAGTAATTGTAAGTTGGTTCCTAGCAGAGCTTCTATGGCTATTAGCTGTGCGACCTTCACAGCTTCTCACTGATTGCAATTTGCAATGAAAACGTTTGGAAGTACTTTCTTGTTTTGGTTCGTTGGAGGTTTGATTGTTACGCACAGTTTAGCTACCACCATCATGCATCGGGGAAAACAATGAAAGATTTTTAATATCTAGTAGATTAACTAGGTGTATTGGAAGAATATTTGTTTGCATTAGGTTCGGATATAGCTGCACCAGTATCAACCCGCACTTCGCAATATGTCCCATATTCTGCGATTGATGGATTATTTGAGTCCCAGTACCTAGTGGGAAAGGATATATTCCTATTGGTGATCGATCACATTTTGAAAAAATATTTTTCCATAAAAAAAAACGACTTCATAAATAAATGTTATTTTGTAAACCACCACAAAAAAGAATAAAATAATTACAATTGAGCCAGAACAGTATCACTTTTTCGAAATTACCAACGTAATAATAATGCATAAATACAACATAAGATAAAGAGTTTTTTGAAGGCGGTACCCTCATATAATTGTCTCCTTTTCTGAAGTCGATTAAAAATGTATTCTTTCGATTTCATGTAGGTAGGTACTTACAGTATAACAACTGTATCTATTTCATTATTTTTATTAAACCAAAACAACTATTTAGTCCTCTGCTAGTTCTAAAAATAAAATATTTATTCATAGAATCGTACGAAACCCTTTGGCTATATTAATATTAAAAATTTAAGGCACTCCAAACCTTATCGCTTTAATTGTATATTTCTACGTAGTACAAATATTTCATCTGTGCTTTTAGTAACTTATTTACCTATTAAATATTTTTTTAACATAAAATTATAGTTTATTTATCTTGCAATCTTTGTACGAGGCGATAACTGGTCTGAGAAAGTAGGTGCCTTTTTAAACCTACTAAAAAGTATTTCAAAGAATTAAAAAAAAAGTGCTTTGTTATAAAAAAATACAATTCATTTATTTTACTACATAAAAAAAATGATAAAAACAACGCGTGATAACGCGAGCCAATCTGACCTCGGGTCGAGACGCGCCGTTTAACTTACCTGGCTGGGCTCGGCTCGCGATAGCACGCGTCGTTTTACTGAGCTTATTGTCTTGTCACAGTATATATATATATATATATATCCACGCGCCATGTAACATCATAGTAAGCTCGCGTCCGTATTAAGACGAGCCGAGCTTACACGGATGCCGCGTCTCGGCTTGGCTCGCGCTAGCACGCGTTGATATACTGAGCCCATTGTGTTCGACGCGCAGTCACAGAATAAATAATAGTACAAGGCGCAGCATAGTAGGCTCCCGTCCGGATTAAGACGAGCCCAGCCTACACGGACTGAGTGGATCGGCTCGGCTCAAGCTGCACGCGTCCACGTGGCTCCAGTCCAATAGACTCGCGTCCGGATTGACTAGCCGCGTTATCACACGTCTTTTATCTGCACGTTAATAGGTATCATATAAATAAATGAAGACTTATGTCATTACGTGTAATTATTACATCATCTTTGCTATAATAATTTTGCAATGCAAACTAAGTACATTGTACTTTGTTATTTGTCAAGTACCTTATTTTTTTCTGTAGCTCTCTAGGTAACTCAGATGTATTAAAAAAATATTGTTTTATTGATTGTACAATTATATTTACATTTTATCGAATGAAAACAGAAAAGGATTTAAAAAAAAAAATGCAAAATCTTTTTGAAATCTTTTGATCATTTCTAAGAACTAATGTCTTGTTCCCTATTAATAAGCTCGCCTTCAAACTCACCAGTTGTTAGTAAACTCACCCTGCATACTCACCAGTTGTTAATAAACTCACCCTGCATACTCACTAGTTGTTAATAAACTCATCCTGCATACTCACCAGTTGTTAGTAAACTCACCCTGCATACTCACCAATTGTTAATAAACTCATCCTGCATACTCACCAGTTCTTAATAGTATTGTTATTTTATAATTAACTTTTTATTTCCATTTAATTTTAAGATCCAATTTCAAATTATTCTTTTTCTTAATCTTAATCATCAAAATGCATTTCAAAACTGTCTTCAATTATGTTTAAATAAATAAAAATATTTATACAATTGTATTGCGTTCCCAGCTGTCTAAACATTATATCTACTACATACCTTCAATCATAACATAAAAAGTTATTCTATGTACTTCATACTGGACTAGTTAACTTGAAAATACAATAAGACTAGTTAATCTACATTATTCTACTCTTCTACATCTACACTAATAATTTATAGAGGAAAGATTTGATTGTTTATGAGTATATGTATGTTTGTTTGTAATGGATAAATTCAAAAAATATACAACTGATTTTAAAAATTCTTTCACCTATAGAAAGCTACATTATTAGCGAGTAACATGGGCCGTATTTTATTTTTGAAAAAAATTGAGTTCCCTTCGAAAACTGAAATAATGTAACCCATGGTATCAAAAATACAGTACGGAATGACATGTTGCCATGGAAATGAAATTATTATTTCATTTCCATGGCAACATGTCATTCCGTTCATTATTACTCACGTACTTGACAGACTTGTTATTACAAGTCTGTCAAGTACGTGAGTAATAATGCAGTTGTATATGAAATAATAATAATAAGTCTGTCAAGTACGTGAGTAATAATGCAGTTGTATATGAAATAATAATAATAATAACAAGTCTGTCAAGTACGTGAGTAATAATGCAGTTGTATATGATAAAAAAAAGCACGATAGTTGTTGCCAAAGATTTTGAAATACGCTTACTGGCGTATTTTATTTAGTTTTTTTTAATATTCTTAATTTAAGCATTTTTTGCGTATAAAAATACTAAAAGTAAGAAAAATGCGAGGATGTGAGCGCTACCAGGGCGAACCCGGGTGATTCACTAATATGTAATATTGTTAAAACTACTACCATTGTTTAAAATTATACAAAAGCTTGAACTAAAACAGATCATCACAAATAAGCTATGGTAGCCTCTAACCGTTCTATAGTGCAACTTGGCATCCAACGATACCGGGTTCGATCCTAGGCTCCGCACCAATGACTTTTCTTAGTCATATGCGATTTTCCCTCGCTCCGTGCTTCGGAGGGCACGTTAAGCTGTCGGTCCCGGCTGTTATTTACTAATAGCAGTCCTTAAGCCATGTCAGAGGCCCTCGGGCGGCTTGATAAACTCTGACACCAGTGGCCAGCACTACCTCATACCACAAACAAACAAACAAACATCACAAAGAAAGAGTATGGCAAAAATTGTATATTTTACCACGTTTTTATTAGGTCACTTTCTTGTTTGTCTGTCTGTCGTTCCGGGTAGAATCTTGCAACTTCGTGCACCTCCCGGTTAGCTATCCGCCTATTTCAGGGTAGCTCACAACTCTAAGACAATGCGAACTAAAAAACGTGGTTTTTAGATTCGTTTTTTAATCTACATCTAACTAACTACCTACCTGGGGAAGTAACAAATTATGCCAGATATTCGATCACCAAGCAGTAGTGTGCAACATTATTTGAGAAAAGAACTAATTCCAGTGAAATTACTGGGAATATCTCAAAATGAAACTTTTGTATTCGAAGTCCTAATCGACACTACATTTGTTATGGAATCTAAGCAAGGTTGAGAAATCCTCCCATTGTAATAAATTATCGTATAATCCCGAATTCCTGACCTTTCTCAAGACAGTTTTAACATCTCCTGTTTCCTATAAAGAGGATTAAAAGGATTCGATATATTTTTAACGTTAGACAGAGACGGATAACTATGTGTAAAAGGGACGGAATTTGTATTTTGGGTGGTATTTGAGTCATCATTTGTAACAAATAGTTAACGTTCATTTATTACACTTATCGAAAACAACAGGCAAATAATTGCAATTAATAAATCATTCTATTGAATTGTTTTTAATTGACTTCAAAAAGGGAGGTTCTGAATTGGACTTTCTTTTAAATATTTAAAAATTTTAAACTCAATCTCCGGAAATTCTGATATTTGAAGCAAACATCCAGGGATTTTAATGAATATTGGTTCAGTAGAGTTTTAAAAAATCCATTTGAAACCGGTGTTCGGTTCAAATCATTATAATTTTTTCGATATGGTACCTAAGTAGATATAGTTGGATTGGGATTCTAACACCGTACGACCAGACAGACTATCGGCAAATCTACTTTTGTGGTAGAAAAGTAGATTTGCCGATAGTTTCTGGCCTGGTGCCCGTATGTTTCGATGAAATTTTAAGGACGTTTCACGTGAAAAAATAAAATATTCCTTCTAGATAAGCCACGCAGCAATGTCTGTGTTACCACGTTGAATATTCTTAAAGGAAAAAATATAACTTATAAGTACACAAGACGTTACGTTACGATTCCAACAACAGTGCAAGTAATTGTACTGCTAAAACACTATATAATGCTTATTGTTATTACGTTGCGGTCAGCGCTTTCAATGCTATATTTAAATTAATTCATTTAGCTCCATTACTCTGGCGCCATAACGTTGATAATAATATTCAAATTGAATCATGCTTTGTGGTTTATTCCAATATTAATTCCATTTCCATATTAAATATAGCAGCTGTGAACAAATTACTACACTTTGTATCACGGAGAGCTTGATTTTTCTATTTTATGCCATCGTGATTCCCTAAGCCATGTAATTTTGTATTCCAATTTTACGAAAACTATACGATCCTATTGATTTGACTTATGATACAATGGACCGATAAAAAGCAATCGCTTCCAGATAAATTTCTATAAATATAACACTACTCTACAAAAATTAATGTACCCAAAAAGATAGATAAAAGTTACACGACAGTTACGGGCTGCTTTACTTTTGAGTCTTGTATCTAATTAATTATGTTAGAATATAGATTTTATTTAATGCGTGTCTATATTGCAACTATTTTGTTTGAAACATTACGGTGACTGGTTTAGCCAGACAGACTGCTATGATGCTGACCGACAATAAGGCTGCTGATCTAGGGTGCACCGGTCGGTTTGGAATCACAGCGACCGATTTAGTATTAAAACACCGAGGAAGGCTTCTGTCTTGCACCCCATACTAAGATGTGCTATGTTCGCTTATCAAGTTTAGTCCCTATTAAATGCGGTGATATAATACTTTATTCATTCGCTAAACTTTGACTTTGATTAATTTAGGTGTTACTTTAATAACAATTTAACTTATCCATCGTGCACTGTGCAGTAGATATTTATAAGTCATCAATTAATCGCTATACCTATTCTGGCTACGAGTGAGCAGGACGCTTGCTTGTCACCACTTGACACCGGCCATTCCGAGAAGTGTCAAGCGTGCGCGCGCGCTTATTTTTGTAGCGAACACACGTTCTCTTTAGGCTTCGTTCACACCAAGTGATAAGGGAAGCTGAGTGTCGAATACTGAATGCTCCAATTGCTAACAGGCGTTCGCTTTTTCGTTCAAAAAGCGCTGTTCCCTATATAAAGGACATTAAATATTATTCAAATTATGAGATATTTCAGCAAACTAAACGCTCAATTTAGTAGACATGGTTAATGCAAATATGCTGTAGTGTTCTATGAGGTGAGCCGGTGTTCAGCAGTGAACTTCTTCTGTCAAAATTTGTTAGAGATACACGTAAACTTAACTAAGTAGGGTCGGTGTATTGATTTCGGATCGACCTGAGTGAATACACATTAATCAGTGGCGAATGCTACCGAGAAGTGCCGAAAGCGAAGGACATTCTTCCGCGTTCGCTCGTGCGCTGTCGCTCGCTTCCCTTGCTTGGTCTGCACTAGGCATAATGACGGAATGTTTTGAGTATTGTTCTGTGCTATTAGAATTCTCTGCGTGTGCGTTACTAATGAATAGTAAGGAGGAAATCGGATACGTGGAATGGTTGTTTGTAAGGGTTTGCGGCTGTGCAACGTTTACTTTGATCAGATGCAATGGAAACTTTAGAAATTAATGCAAGATTATGTATAACATAATCTTGCATTAATTTCTAAAGTTTAAGTTTCCATAACTAAGCTTGTGCTATTGGGTTGGATAGATATTGGTATTGTAAGTGGCTTAATTACTAACCAAACGATAACCCATATTTTTTTATATCTTATTATTATACTTTTTTTGCAACCTTATGGTGCCCATTTGATAGGACCAACCCTTCTCATTTCGAAAGTGCTATTTCCTGTGTTTTATATATAACCTACAAACAGCGAGAACAACAGCAGCTCCTTGATGCGTTCTATGGGGTAACCGGAGAGGCCAACCGTTCAGCAACTAAGCGGTCAATGAAGTGTGTATTTTGCCGATCGACTCAAGTATTATTTTCTAATTAATCTAAATGATATATCTTTATAAATATTAATCAAACGAAAGTTCCCTGAATTGGTCTATAAATAGCATTAGAAAAACACGCTCTAGACCGGTGAGATGCCTAGCGGATGTAGATATTATAGACGAGGAGTTGCTTTTTAATATCTAAACAATTTTTTGATTCCAAGCAGTCTAATCGATAACACGAAAAAATAAATACCATTAAAAATGAGCGAGTTTTGCTAAATCAATTTTATAACCCTTTTCTAATTTTCAAAGAATTTTCTTTGATTACCAGTTTAACCCTTTGAACACCAATCATAGTTTAGTGCTGAATGTTTTTAATCTAAACTGTTCGAGTCATTTTATTGAGAAAGTTAAATGTATTAAATAATGTTTAACATGTAACTGGTGCACCTATTTTTCCCACTCAACATTTTCTAGACACCTTGTCTTGAGAATATTTGATATCAATACAAAATTGCAAAAAGGAGGAACAGCCCGTAGCTCCTCGTCTGAGTATGGCTAATGCATTGCCCTTACCGGGAATTCAAGGGCAGCCGGCAGACCACTCAAGTACTTAGTACTGTTATATATTCTGTAGCTCGAGGATCAGGTGGTCAGTAGAATCAGAGCTTAGACAGATGTACTTATTTAGGTACCTATTTAGTATATTGGTATACAGGGATTATTTACATGTGAGAAACATGCAAAAGAACAGCTTCTAGTTTCGTTTTAGCATCGCCATCCTCACTAATATATAAAAGTGAAACGTTGTCTGCTTGTTTGGGGTCTTTCACGCAATAATGGCTGGCAGGACAGAGTTAAACATAGCATACTTATTTTCTCAGAAAACTGTTCGCTGCGAAGCGCAGCTAGAATATAATGAATTACATTTTTTGCTTTGTTGCTTGGGCGATAAATTAATACTTTCTATTTGATTTGAAGCATTACTAGTCTGACATCTGCATTGCTGAAATTACCTTTATCATCTTTGCATGCTTCGCACGTCGCCTTCAAACGTGAACAGTAGCACAGAATAAATAATAGTACTGCGTGCAGTAGGTACGTACCTACATGATAGAACCTAATGTATTTTTTGCTACAATAAAGCTATGTCTAAGTCTATGTACTTATATATGCCGCAGGTATATTGTCCAAGCAGTGTTATATAATTTAACTAGTGAAATTATAATTGCACGGTATATTGGCAATCGGCTCCATTTACGTGTCTATTTATGTCTAACTCTATGATTGCAAAATTGACATTTAGAAAACGGACCATCTCACCACCATCTTCATCTCATGATATAGTTTTCATGTTCAACCTAACTCTATCAATCATAGTAGTTTGCAGGATGCCTGGCCGAGTTTGGAGCCCACTAATTCTTGGGATGTTTCATTCATGTGCTTAGTAAATAAATATATTTCTATTCTATTTATGTACTGAATGCTCAGTGCACACTCCTGCTTGGCGCTCTCATGTAGCCGGGTCTAGGGTGTTTTAGCCATACCTGCCTAATGCTGGAGCAGAACTTCCCCACTTCTGCTCCTCCTAAGAGTAACTACATGCACAGTACACGGCAGTAAATGAGGTGGACATAATTATTTCGCGTTGTAAGTTTTTCAACATATAATTCGAAGGGAAAATGTTAAATTTTATAGTTTTTTCAATAAACAATATGAACAACATCACCAGTAGTTGTGTGAATCATGTAATTGTTCGGCTTCGACGGGTGAAGGTGAGCGGGTTCGTGCGTGTTGCTATAAAAACAATTCCCTGCTTCGGTTGCTAAGTGACTGAAGATTGTTGTAAGCTAAGCACACCACATTTTACCATCGAATTAACCTTTTACTATAATTAAAATTATGTTATTTAACAGCCCAGTAGGGAATTTTATCTAGTAACTCCTTGGCAATATTGAAACGTAAAATATTTAAAAAAAAAAAATTCCCAAACACAAAGTTCCTCTACATATCTTCTTCTTTTCATTACATTTAAATGTTTTCTATTTTTATATTTAGCTATACTTTTCTTTTTTATTATGTTTACGAAGACATGCAGCCAATGTCATGCGCGCTGAAATTGACACTTATATCAGCATAGCATATAATATGTGTGTGACCGGTGACGGGCAGCAGCGTCAGCGGTGCGAAAAATCTACGTCCTGTAATCGCCAACCCGCATGCCCATCGAGGCGATTATGGGCAATACCTCCACAATGAACGGCACAAATAAAATCGCTGAAGACCGAGCTTAGTGGCGTGCATTAGGAGATGCCTAGAAGTAGGTATAGGCTGATGATGTTGATTATGTGATAATGTGTGATGTGGCTGTGCTTATTTATAACTTTATTTTTCACTAACTTCACCAGCACGGAACCCTTACAAGGGAATCCGTCCCGTCCATCAGTCTGTCTAGGGGAGGGGAGGTAAAGTAGATGCGACAGGGAGGAGAAGTAGATGGGCACAAAGCTTTAAAATGTTATTCAAAATACCTATATCCAATCGTTCCATTGGAACTGTCCTCTCCCCTATCTCATTCACTCCCCTCACCCTTCCTCACCCCTGCCCCCGGCACCCCTGTCCCATCCATTTCCCCCTCCCTTTCTCCTGGCAACATGAAAACTTTCCAAATTTTGGAAACTGTAATGTGACTCCGAAACCACACCACAGAATAAATAATAGTACTAAAAGTACTATTATTTATTCTGTGTATGCGTGGTCCGACGCGCACTTGTACTACACAGTATGCGTGGTCCGACGCGCACTTGTACTACACAGTATGCGTGGTCCGACGCGCACTTGTACTACACAGTATGCGTGGTCCGACGCGCACTTGTACTACACAGTATGCGTGGTCCGACGCGCACTTGTACTACACAGTATGCGTGGTCCGACGCGCACTTGTACTACACAGTATGCGTGGTCCGACGTGCACTTGGCCTATTATATTCAAAACTAACAAAACCAAAATAGTTTTTTTCAAAAACTTAATAACTGTAAACTACACAAAGGAACATTCTCGGTATTAAAATAATTCGCCATTGAGTATTTTATAGCAAAACTTTTAAATAGCTTGTTGTTAAAACTAGACTAGATCAGACTAGGTCATCAACGGGTCAGCAACAGTAACCGCCCAACAGAGGCAGGCGTATTTACCCTAGGACCAAAACGGTCATGGTGCGGGGCGGCAGGCTGCAAGGGGCGGAAGCCTCGCACTCTTCTTTAAGCGCCTTTTATAATCGTAATCGTAATGGAATTTTATCGCTTGACTTGCCAGAAATTTACTAAAATAAACAGCATTTAAATTTTCTTATTTTCTTGTAGTCATATTACATAATCATATGATTTGAAATCATGTTCAATGTTTTAAAGTCATTCAAATATCCCAACATTTTCACGATCGCTACGCTCGCGCTTTATGATAAATTTATCCTTTTTACATCATTTTGAATTATGTTTTAGTTGTACACTTGTAGAATTGTTTAAAAAAAAACGTGCTCGCTTCGCTGGCGTTTTTTTTATGACAGTATCATTCATCAAACAATTAGTGCGTCAGAAAAAAACTCTGTATTCATTTGTATAGGCTTTTTTCATTAGTAAAAGAATTTCACTTTTAGTGTTCCTTTACGTCCGAATGAAAAAACACGAAAGCCTTATAGGATCACTCGTGTGTATGTCTATCTGTCCGTCTGTTACAGCCAATTTGCTCCAAATCTACTGAATATACTACCCAAACACGTGTAACGTAAATAAAAGAATTGTGAATACGTCTATTTTAAAGTTATTTAAGAAAATAGATGAAAATTTACCATTCCGTTCACATCAAATATCTCAATATTGTGAGAATAATATTCATCGTACGGAACCCTCTCCTCGCAAATTCAACTCGCACTTGTCAGGTTTTTGCTACAATTTATAGGGCGGCAAACCATAAGTGAATTGGTCGAATCTATTTACCATTGGCTATACTTGGATACTAATTGTGGACTAAATGAGGTGGCTCAGGGGCCGAATGAGGTGGCTCAGGGACCGAATACCGGTGTGATGATCAAGTAGCAAAACCCGACTACTGTCTTAGTGGACTAAAAAGTCACAAACAAGAATATTCAAATGTTTTACAAATTTAAAACTTTAGAGCCCGGGGAATGCGCTTTACCGACTTGGTTAAATACTGATAAATTTATATCGCACTGCTACGGCCCTAAAGTTTTAAATTTCTAAAACGTTTGAATATTCTTGTTTGTGACTTTTTAGTAGATACACTAGAGTCACTAGACCGTAGTCGGGTTAGTTTTTAGTAGATACACTAGAGTCACTAGACCGTAGTCAGGTTAGTTTTTAGTAGATACACTAGAGTCACTAGACCGTAGTCGGGTTAGTTTTTAGTAGATACACTAGAGTCACTAGACCGTAGTCGGGTTAGTTTTTAGTAGATACACTAGAGTCACTAGACCGTAGTCGGGTTAGTTTTTAGTAGATACACTAGAGTCACTAGACCGTAGTCGGGTTAGTTTTTAGTAGATACACTAGAGTCACTAGACCGTAGTCGGGTTAGTTTTTAGTAGATACACTAGAATCACTAGACCGTAGTCGGGTTAGTTTTTAGTAGATACACTAGAGTCACTAGACCGTAGTCGGGTTAGTTTTTGAACTTATATTTTCATTTAAATTATTTTGGGGTTATAATATAATATATTTTCGAAATGTGCTAATTAAGCCCTTTCATTTGATACCAAACAAGGTAACAGAAAAATAATGTTAGTTCTCTTCTTTAAGTCCTCTAGAGGGCGCCATATTCAATTTAATAAGACGTCATACATCCTATAACCAGCGGAAGATGAAGACGCTTCCAACGATACCTCATTTGTCGAAATATTGAGGAGTAGTTATGAGGGAACAACTGAACATACATACATACATACCCACCCACATACCGGTTAAAAACATAACCCTCATTTTTGGTTCGCCGTAGTCGGGTAATAAAGAAGACAACAGACAAAATCCACAGTAGACTATTGCTTTGGCGGAGGACCGAGTGAAGTGGAGGCGACGTTCACGTAGTCACGATCCTCATCAATGAGGGAACTACGAATAAAAAGAAGAATGGTACTGCCTCTCAAGGACTACTGCTGCAATACCCCTTATGATTTCCATGTTTGAAGGGCTTCGATCATTAAACAACACGACTTTAAATAGGCAATGATGTGGAATCATCGAATTTCAATCCTTGGAACCAGCACGTGGAAATGTGGAGTAGAACAACTGCTTAATTATTCTGACTATTGTTAGCTACCTTATATATATATATATATATTTAAAGATATTTTCTGCTATTGATAAATATTATTTACAGCAAGCCTGTTCAACAGAACTATTTTCCAAGTAAATCTCTTTCATATCACGTTTTTATTAAGTCACTTTCTTGTCTGTCGTTCCGGGTGCATCTTGCAACACAAATTTGAAGCACTTCCCGAAAGCTATCCGCCTGAAACTTTCAGGGTTTCTCACAACTCGATGACAATGCATTTTGAAAAATAAAAATAAGAAATAGATAAAAGCTATAAGAAAGTTTTTAGATTAGTTTTTTAATCTACTTTTGCTTCTTGTTATTTTTCCCACGTTTAACCTATCAGCATAACCCTCTATTACTATCTAAGTAACTATTAGGTTTCTCTCGTTAAGTTAGCATGCAAGTTACATCTCAGCTGATTGACGGATGCTGCATTCTACTGGGATATAAATCAGGCTGGTGACAGCAATAGTTTCACTTTAGCTGGATAACTTAGCTAAGTTCAATGTTATTTATTGGATTTACGCGTTAAGTTATATTTAAGTAGATTTTCTTGTTCGAAGAGAAATCATTTTTTGTAACTGTTTCAATTCAACCTCTCGATGAGCGTTCTTTTCCAAAGGGGTGGGTGGCAAAGAGTATCTTGGAACTGCAGTGCGCCTCACCCTAACCTTAAACAGTTCAGGACGTCCATTGCCCAGTTAGTTTCTCTACAGTGCTCTTCAAAACTGAACTTATTTATTCTGTGTCGGAATACCTTTTTTGCCTACTCAACCTTAGCAGTAAGCACCTATTCAACCTCTGTAGGCGTCACTGCCGTAGGAAGTTCTTGCTGACTAATCGCACAATTAGATAAAATACTTCCGACCCTCCAAAACGATATGAATGTCAACGTTCTTAGAAATATAAATATAAACTTTATATTTAGTTATAATTGGCAACGTGGGTAATGCAAATGTGGTTAGTACTGCTGGATATTCTGCGATGTATGTGAGTCACTTCACGAGTACTTTTGCCATATGGTTGGTAAGTAAATAAGGAGCCACTTATATATTTTTATCTATTTATGTAGAGTTGAAGTAAACAAACTACTCGGTGCTTTGGAGGGGACGTTAAACTGTCGATCCCGGCTGTTTCTGATTAATACCTAAGTGTTAGACAAATCTTACTATCCATCTCTAATGTGATTGAGATGTACCTACAGTAATTACGTATATTTTAAAAAAAGTTATTCATATTTTCCAGTTTGGGAATACAAATACTTGAACATTTTACTTGGTGATCATTGTAATTGTAGCGCTTATTTATTGTAAAAGATCTGTTAGTTTGCCACCTTAAAGTAAATGCTCTGAAGTTTGAAGTTTCTCCTCTGGTAAGTACATAGAGTCGCGGGATAGTGTTCCATTGAAAATGTTGTCGGTATAGACATAGTTGCTGCATCCTACATCAACATCAACTTACAACTAATATAACCAGCTGCACAACTATTTTTAACTATCAATCTCGGCCAAAGAAACTTCTTATCTTCCTAACTAAGTATAAAAGCGAATATATGGATGCGATGAGTGTTTGTTCCCACTCACTTGACGGAACACAAACAAACTTGACGGAAATAGGACTAGGACATCATGAAAAATATACAGATAAGGAATTGAAAAATGCAGTAGAAAAAACCAGACTTGAAAACATTAAAGCGAAACCTTTACACGGACAGTTTTATAAAGCAGTAATTGAAAAAGAAAATATAGATAGGGCTCAATCTTTCCGATGGCTAAAAAAACAACCGGCATCACCCTCATTAGAATCATCCATATTTGCAATCCAAGATCAAGCAGTACTGACTAGACAACATGAAAGGGACATTTTGAAAAGACCAGTAGACGGTAAGTGTAGGCTATGTTTGGTTAAAGACGAGACCACACAACACATTGTCTCAGGATGCGAAAAACTGGCTGGCACTTACTACACCAAACGACACAACAATATAGTCCAATACATACACTGGACACTAGCTAAAAAGCACAAATTCCCAGTCTCTAATCTGTGGTGGCAAGAACACCTAACACAGCCGCAGGTTAGAGAGAATGAGAGTGCGAAGTTAATGTGGGAAATACCAGTCCAAACAGACGTTACAATAGTTCACAATAGACCAGACATAATATATATAAATAAAGCAGACAACAAAACATACCTTATAGACATAACCGTACCTTCTGACTACAACATAGAGGCAAAAGAAATTGAAAAATTAAGTAAATATCACGCGTTGAAAACCGAAATAACCCGACTTTGGAATACACCTACGGAAGTTATCCCCATAGTAGTAGGAGCCACCGGTGTTGTAGCTAAGAGCCTTCACCGGTATTGCAATAAGCTGGACTCACATATTAACACGAACATAATTCAAAAACAGGCAGCAATTCATACAGTCACCATACTCAGCAGTGTTAAGGAACACAGTATTTGTTGGGGTCTCGGGGCGGAAGCTCAGTACACCGAGTAACAACTCGAGTAGAGGAAAACCTCAAAAACACAAATAATATAATACGTTATAGCCCCGTAGTGCATTTGAATTCACTGCAAACTGCAACTATTATAAATTAAAAATATCACGTCTACTTAAAATCAGTTGTTTACGAAATCTTATATTGTTTTATAGTACGTGCTTCTCTCTGTTATTTTCCCTAACCTTGAACCTTCAACCTTGTTTTCTTTAAGCAAAACCATTTACCACAAATTACGTTATCTGCGTTCACTGAAATATTACAGTCATGCAATAAACTAAGTCAAAACACTACGCATAATTTTCCTTAAATAATCAGGTAGGTATAAATACTCGCAATAAATACACGAGCAAGAAAACTGGGTAATCTTCTAAGCGCGCAATCAGGGGCGTTTTTTTTCTGTTCATCATCATTATCAGCCTATACGTCTTATCCACGACTAGACGTAGTTATCTCTCATTTTTCTATTTTATTATAATTTAATTTAAAGAAAAAATATATTTAAAGGCTTCATTAGGTCTTCGGTTTAAATTAATCATAAAAACTCGGATACTTATTGCTGAAAATACGAACATTTAGAATTAATTCAAGTTTGTTTATTCTCAATGGTATTTCCTGCAGCTTGCTTTATATGTACAAAAAAGTCGTATAATTTAATTCAATCTTTTCTCAAATAGTAAATACTGAACTGATATGCAATATAATAACATCATTTTAAAAATGTAATTTTTCAGTGGCCATAATTTGTTTGTTAATTACTTGTTTATAGACCCTCTGGCCGTAATTGCATCGGAATAAAATAAAGCCAACTTGCGTCTTTTTTGGACCCGCTTTTATTGCTCGTAAGTGTATGTATACAAGTAGACACGTCATAATTTAAGTTTGTTTAGGCCAAGGGCAGTTCGCAGTAATTATTTGTTTATAGCTGTCGGGACACCCACTTGCCAGATGATATAATGAGAATGGGACTACCAAGACGATTTGATGAATGGAGTTGACCGTCGCCGCCGTGAGTCGAGACGAGTTACTACGAAATTAAAGTTTACGAGTAATTATGTTTATTTTTAGAATTTGACATGTACTTTGAGGTTTCTTTTGTTTGATCGTTTATTATTCGACCTTTTTTAGCAAAATTTAATGGACGGTTTTTCCTGTTTATGTGATACAGGAATTTATTTTCTATTGCTGATATGATTCCTTGCAGCTCGTATACTGCTTGATTTATGTCATTTTCTTCTGAAGCCATTTTGTTCCACAGACAAATATTTACCTACAATCAAAATATTCGTAAAAAACAAGTAAGTTTAAAAGTAATCATAATAATGTTCTAAATCATTTATTGAGTAAAACCGGTTTACTGCCTGAATGTAGAGTACTAATTTTGTACTACCACCTGTGAAGTACCACATCTTTGTCAGATATTCAACCGCCAAGCAGTAGTGTGTAAACATTTCTGTGTTTCGGTTTCAAGGGCAATGTTTCCAACGAAATTACTGGGCAATGAGCCTTAAAAATCAATATCTCAAGGTAAAGAGCGCAAACCAACGTGCAAGATTTTGCATCCAAAGTTCTGGGTGGTACTGCAACTGTTTTGGGCAAGCGAGCATCATCAAGCGAGTGACCTGCCCGTCTCCTTACTCAATGCAATAAAATTACAAAAAAATAAAATAAAAGTATTTCCGGAGCTCTGAAGCTTGGGCCGTTTCCACTTCCTGCCCAAAAGCCTAAAAATTCCAGTGGGCACCGTAGGCCGCAACCTTCGCGCAGAACATCTGTTCGGGACTTAAGGCGAGGTTTCGCAATGCGCTGTATATGGTGAAACGGGTCATTGCTAGCCGTCGCGGCCTTAAAGCACACGCGCATGACGCGCGTTTACTTTGAATTTGATATATTAATTATGGTTTAATGTGTTTTCCCACGTCAGCCCCCTGTTGATAGGTCTCGTGGTTTTGAAGTCTCGATCGGCGGGGCAACATTATAGACCTCATGACCAAGACCCTAAATTAAACCTCTACGTTTTGTTTCCGTCTCAGAGCTACCATCTGTAGAGTCGGCCTCTTGCGTGACCTACGCTAACGTGATTGAAACTACACGGAGACTACTCTTGTCTTTCACTACAATCTAAATCTAAATTTTTGACAGCCAGTCCATAGAGAAGTTTTTTGTTTATAAGAGAGGCTTTGTAGCGTGACGAGCGCCTGTGCTAGCGCGCCGTGACTATGTCTCAATGTACATATTCATACAAAGCGACAAGCAACCGTTCTTAAAGATGCGCAGGGAAATCATATATCCCATAAATTTTAATAATAAAGTATTCTTAGAATAACGAATGGCGTTTATAGCTTTTGAAATAATAATAAACGTGACGATTATGAGAATTTATTGTAGATTTGTGCAATTGTGCCTCCACTATGACAATGGGTCGTTCGAAAATGCAACACGCGACACTGGGTTCCATACAAAATTTGATTCGCAGCCTTTCGGCCCTTTCCCACTACGGTGAAAGGTTGGCCAGTCCCTCTCTACCGTATTTAAAACATTCGACCACATCTTTGAGATCCACAGCTGGCCATAGGCCTCTCCCATAAAACGCCACAACGAACGACTGCTAGCTGTTTTCATTCAGCGGCACCCGCGACTCTCACAGATATTTGAAAATAAATGATATAAATAGATAGACGTAGAATAAAATTAAAATTTCAAACAAGAAACGTCTTTCTTGTATCACTAATTCATGAACAAACCAGTTCAAGTCACCTCCAATTCTAGACTAGTTCAGCACACAAGGTCAGGGGGTGTCAGTCGAAGACACGCCCCATCAAGATCGGTATCAAACGGTCAAGAATCAATGTCAGCTTCGTTATTGTTATAATAGTGAAAGGTGACGTCTGTTTGTATGTTTGTGAAGCTTGGGAATGGCTTGACTAATTTGATGTATGTTTAGTTAGTAAAATTTGAAATTAAGTAATTTTAAGCCAGAAACTTATGAAGACTACTTATTTTGTCATATCAGGAACGAGACATTCAGGTCTTCGGTCTATAACTATGTTTGTTTGTTTGTCGTATGAGGTCTCTGCCTCTAGCCTCTGGTATCAGAGGTTGTCAGGCTACCCGAGGAGCTTTGACATGGCTTAACGACTACTATTATTCAATAACAGCCGGGACCGACAGCTTAACGTGCCATCTGAAGCACGGAGCGATAGAAAACCGCACATAGCATACAAAAGTCATTGGTGCGGCACCGCGCCCGGTGTCGTTGGATTCTAATGTACCACCGCGCTCTAACCTATGACTATGGAAGTGTTACACATTGGTGCGGCACCGCGCCCGGTGTCGTTGGATTCTAATGTACCACCGCGCTCTAACCTATGACTATGGAAGTGTTACACATTGGTGCGGCACCGCGCCCGGTGTCGTTGGATTCTAATGTACCACCACGCTCTAACCTATGACTATGGAAGTTTACACATTGGTGCGGCACCGCGCCCGGTGTCGTTGGATTCTAATGTACCATCGCGCTCTAACCTATGACTATGGAAGTGTTACACATTGGTGCGGCACCGCGCCCGGTGTCGTTGGATTCTAATGTACCACCGCACTCTAACCTATGACTATGGAAGTGTTACACAAAATCTATAATTGGAAATATTAAATATCATCATTTTCCCAGAGATAGATAGATAGATAAGTGCATTATTGTAAACACCACAAAAAATAACAAAAATTGGGAGCGTGAAAGTAGAAGAAGTGTAACAAATGCAACATGGCATTTGTTACACTTCTTCTACTTTCAGGCCAAAATGGCTGCCTTATCGCTAAAAGTGATATCTTCCAGGCAACCTTTAGATCGAAAGGACTTATAATTATAAAGGACGGGCCTGTTAACTTTTTAGGATAATGCGAGTAAATTCGCAAGCAACAGCTAGATGCTATAGGAAATGAAACTATTGGCCTTAAAGCAATGATTCAATTAGTTTGTCATGTTTCTTCAGTCTTAATTTGCCGGGTGCTACTTTTTCTACGGTTCAAGTTATAAGGTTTTTGCTTACTCAGAAGAAACTACATTATACCAGTTTCTTATGAGCTTACACACTCTTGATTTGTAAGAGGTATAGCAACTATACATAGTCTGTTAACACTTTCAGAGTTAACTAAACAGTTTAAAACTACCAATAAAAAGTGACGTCCCTTGAAAAAATACTGATGCTTTCATGCTACACCTCATTTTTACTGTCAGGCAAACTGTCAGCTTTAACTGACCGTTTATAGCCAACGGTCTCGAAAGCTTATCACTCGTACCACACATCATTGACCGGCCGACCGTCAATTGTGCAATTTCTATCAATCGAGCGACTAATTGATTGAAAAGGTGGTTGACAGCGAGTTAAACGTTGTCGCGTATTAATGTGTTCAAGTGGACATGTGCGGAATGTTTCAGGGCTTCTGGTGTGCAACGTGGTTACTACGTTTGTGAGATTATTGTTTATTGTCCTGCAATAGTCTACTGATTTGGGTCGTTAATATTTTTTTAAACAGTAGACCTCCAGAGTAGTCCTTTATAGTTCATCAAAAAATGGCTCAGTAGTTTTTTTCTATGCGTAATCCATTTGAAAACAATTTTTTATGCAGTTATGTATTTGGTAGGCAATAGGTATATTACTTAACTAACGTATTGAAATGAATTTACGTAGCTTTTTGGTCCCACTCGACCCGATATTGACCCTACTTTCAAGTTCATTTGAGTTTGCGTTTCAATTCTACCTAATTTGAGTTTAGCAAAAACCGGCTGATAAAAAAGATTTTTTACTTACTTTAGTAAACGTAGGTAGGTAGAACTAAATAAGCATTAAGGCCACGCCACATCGAGATGGGCCCTTATGGATACTCTTGACACACATTGTGGCCCATGTACTCGCTTGTGCAGATGGACCTTACTTGCAGAATCTATGAATGTAGCAATATCTCGTTAAATATTTTTGGTAGAGGAAATCCACCTTGACTTTAGGACTTTCTAGTGAAAAATGAAATAGCCGACTACCCTCAAAATAAAAAAGTCTGTCGCCAAGCCTCAATTGGGTTGTTCCAGCAAGTGTGATAGTATTAGTGAGGTATTAGGGTTGGTCAACCACCAGGTTCAATAGTGACCTGTAGCTGTGGTAGAATTGACCCCAATACAATCCTTTCAGGGCGCTTATTCACTATGCCGCACGAAATTCCTTGCTGAAAACGTGTGACGTCATTACGGCAATTGCCGTACGATTCCACGAAGATATCTTAACGCGGCGCGTTACGTGCGTGAATGGTCATAGCGATTATGGGTCCTGGATGTAGAAAAATAGTTTTAAGTTTATTTATATAAAATATGCAATTTATTAAAGGGACTTATTATTTCATAACCACTTTATATTAATATTATATAAATACTACTATACCTTTATCTATTTATCGAATAAAACAATGATCATGATGTATTGTATTGTATTGTATCGTCTAAATTGGTTCTTTATTAATACTGGAGATATGATGAGGTTAAATACACACAAAAAAAAGAAGAAGGTCGAGGTAAATTAATATTAAGTTTTCAGCGCGATTAAGTCCCGTTTAAATATTTAACTATACACACAAAAAAATAAGGACTACAGACGACTTAAAAACCTCCTCCTATTGTTATGTCGGTTAACATAGATCATAAACTAACATAATCAGAACTCTAAATAGATTGTTAGATAAAGTTTATTGTTTACAATAGAGTGGAAAATCAAAAATGTGCATATTTTTTATACTTATTATTTACACATTACCCATTTCTTGTCGTTATGTTTGAACATTTATGTAAAAGGTATTAAAGGTTATTAATCTCTCTAAAAGAATTATTTTATACGTCAATAGTATATTTAAAAAAAAGTAAAATACCTACTTGTCATTAGTCGGGGATGAGATTGAAACCCCTTCTTTTTTGTCATTGATATAAAGAAGTGTTTACGCACTATTAAAATCTCCGAGTCTTGTATCCAGACACTTTGTATAACTAAAGTTTGCACTTTCTAAAATGTAGCGAAGGCAATGAACTGCTCATTATTTTTAATAAAGTATTCCAATTGAATACTTTTTGTTTTATTTGCGTTTTTTTTTCATTAAATTATTGATAAATTAAGCCAAAATATTGCACTACAATGAAATATAAATTATCAATAACATGTTTGTTTTATCAGCGATTTAAATGCATGAAAAAAACTGGTCTATTGGCGCACAGATTATTAACAAAAATAATTTGACTAATCTCGACGTTTTTATCAAATTGTATTGACCGGAAGGTTCACAACGACCGATGTAGTCACCGTGAGGCTCACAACGACCGATGTAGTCACCGTGAGGCTCACAACGACCGATGTAGTCACCGTGAGGCTCACAACGACCGATGTAGTCACCGTGAGGCTCACAACGACCGATGTAGTCACCGTGAGGCTCACAACGACCGACGTAGTCACCGTGAGGCTCACAACGACCGACGTAGTCATCGTGAGGCTCACAACGACCGACGTAGTCATCGTGAGGCTCACAACGACCGACGTAGTCACCGTGAGGCTCACAACGACCGACGTAGTCACCGTGAGGCTCACAACGACCAACGTAGTCACCGTAAGTATGTGTATTTATATTTATAGTATAGTATGACAAATTATATTTTAAATGCTTACCAACCGAATCTTCGTTAATCACAGCAACCACTTCACTTCGTCACACACATGCACACACACACTCACAATATTATTACGTTGTTAGTTGATAATCGTATCGATAACTGTTCGGTTCACACGTTTCAATGTCGATATTAGGGAAAACTTCTTCACTGCTTAGTTATTACCTGGAACAAATAAAACTTTACTTTTTCAAAGCCTCTTCGCCATAAAATAAACATACTCCTTTCATAAAGTGAATAGGTATGTGGGCACAGAATAAATAATAGTACTTCGTAAGCAGGTAAGACATAGATAAGTACCTACGTCATAAATCAAACATTCAACGCATTGTAAACTAATAAACTTTTATTATGAAAATGCTCAAGAAAGATCCATCGGTATTTCAGTTTAATACAAAAATACAAGGTGAAACTTAATAATTTTCTATACTTATTTAACTCAGTTCACTTTTATATTTCAAACGCATCAAGGCAGGAACAAAAAGCACAAAATCCATCGACATTTTCCCTCCATAAGCTCAAAAAAGATAAAACTGTAGAATAATTATCTTAAGTACAATTTGAACTCAGAGATTTCTTTATCAGCATCCTCAGCTCTAACAAAGATAGCTTTGGTCCTCTGTGGAGCCGCCTCCATTTATAGATTCACTGATAACGTGCGTGCACTTACATGGGCAAGTATCACTTGGATGTATCTAGTGATACGGATACCCATTTATCTAAAGTTTACGAAGCTTTTAAAAAACAAAGTAGTTTTCGTACAATTTGTTCTGCGTACAATAATTGTAACAGCCAGGAAGTAGCACTGAACAAACGAAAGATCTAGGGGGCGTTTCTATAGCTTGTACGACATAATCTCTATTCTATGCAGATAATGGTGTCAATTCTGTTGTTCACTCACTAAAACTAAACTACACTAAAACTAAATTTAGTGTAGAGATTTGTAAAATCTATTTCATCGTTTTAAGTAAACTAAAAAACTTGCAGAGAGAGAGGGTGTGTTCCATTGTGCACGGCCGAGAGCGGGGAACGGGTGGGGGGGGGGTTTAGGAGGGAGGGGGATAAGGGCGATTAGGGGAGGGTGGAGTAAGACAAAAAAAAAGTGAAGGTTAGGGTAATTTAGTACCCCATCCTGCCCTCATATTTTCCAAGTAAAAAGTGAGGGGAGGATGGGGACCGCTCACTTTTTCGAAACTTATCCCACTTTTTCGTCACTTTTTATTAACTTCCCCCACTTCCCTTAACCTCCCCTCCCTTCCGCCACACTCCTCTCACTTCCCCTACCTTCTCCGACTTTCCCCTCACCCTCCTCTCACTTTTCCCCTAATCCCCCCCCCTCAGTTTTCCCCTAATCCCGGTTGTCTCTTTCCCCACCTCCGGCCGTGCACAATACAACACCCGCTCTCCCAAGTCCCTTAGTTCCATCGCAGAATTTAAATTTAGTCGGAAAGCTAAATTTAGGCTAGTTTAGTGAGTTTGTAACAAAATAATCTGTTTGACAGGACTAAACTTAAATTTAGCGTAATTTAGAACAACAGTTTCTAGTTGGGAACAACAGAATCGACACTAATATGAATTAGTATAAACTAGATTTCCCGCCCGCGACTTCGTCCGCGCGGACTACTGTTTATCGCCAAAACAACATCCTATGTTCTTCTAGGATATTAAAAACCAATGAAAAAGCAGGTATAGCACCAATGCTCTTGAAGTTTTTTGAAAGACTTATTTCGTTTCCATGGCAACCGTTTCTTACAGCGAGTAATCAACATTTTCAAGTTTTCCTGTGGAAACTTGCAATTATCCGGGATAAAAGTATCCTATATTTTATTCTAGGGTATAAGCTATCTCCATTCCAAATTTCAAAATCAAAATCCGTCCAGCCGTTATCGCGTAAAAGCTCCCCAAACAAACAAACAAACAAACAGACAACGTTTTTCTTTTAAATATTGGTATGGATTCAACTTAGACACATGAAAATCGAATATTATAAGTATTATCGATTTCGAAAATATACATACCTACCTACAATTGATACAAATATACAATGGAGGGATAAGACACATGTTAAGACCGCTCATTTAGATAATTATCAATGTTGAATACACTGTCGCAGCGATTGAAAAGTAATTGATCACCTTATAAAAAAAGAATTAAATTTTACGCTTGTGCTCTTCTCATTATATTTTATTTCAATCGTACCATGAACGAAAATAGAGAAATCTCATGACACGCAGAGCTTTTTATCGCTATTTTTCCAACTTAACGAAAACTGTATGTTTCAACGGGCGTTTTCTCTAATTAAGTTTTTATTTTAACATGAAAGTATCTCGTCAAATGCAAATCATTTAGCTGTTCAAATATTTAACGCTGGTTCCTAATCAGAGAACATTGAACAGGTTTGTCGGAGGCGGTTATCCCACGCCTGGCCTTGGGCAACCGACTACCGAACGGTTTCCGAGGTCTTAGCGCGCCTTGCTACCGAATAGCTTGAATGTTTTGTGAGCACTGGGGTTAGGGCAATATTGAAAAAAATATACTTTTACTCTGTCATGATTATGTTGTGGCGCTTCCTATCAGAATGACCTGCACTTCTCGTTGCTACATACATAATACATTAAAAAAAAATGGTCATTCTTAGGCAAAGAATGAAAAAGTGGAAATTTCGACTGCATCTAAAATATCAAAATCAAAAATCTAAAGCTTATTTGCCTCCTTTTAGTTTTGTTCGCAGTCGGGTTTTTTTGTTTATATAATAATTCATTTTTATTTTACACTTTTTAGTTTATATTTATAACAATTGCTAACCAACTTGAAATCGTAATAGATCCTAAATGGTAATTCGAAATGAAAAATAATAACAAAAACCTACATTTTCAAATACCTATTCAATGATACCCCGTTTGACATAATTCGTCGACTTTTTTTCTTTTTTTTTTGACAGTATGGCGTCCGGTTACCGCCTTATTGAATTTTGATTAATGTCATGTCTTTAATATCACTCGCAAGATTAAGGCATAACGATTGACTTAAGAATCATCAAAATTGGTCCACACGTTTGGTCTATATAGTGCCACATAGGAACATACATACATATTACATACAAATATAGACTAATAAACACATTACCGGGTCTTTGCGTTGCGAAGTCTGGTAATAAATAAATTAAAAGAATTAAAAACATCCTTAACTATATATAATCTAATTTGGCGCTTCCAGTTAGATAACGTCCCCAACACGCGGGCTGCATTACATGTTGTAATCTTAAAATCTTTGGCTAATACAGTGGTGTTGAATTAAATCATTCTAAAAACAGAGTAACTTCTCGATATAGCTCTTTGACATATGAAAAACATCTGTAATGCACTTAAATATCGTTTCTTACCCGTGGTCCACCTACGAGGTTCACCTAGGCGTTCCACTGGTACCTTTTTGTACCCGTGGAACCCAATAGGTAAATATTATAGTTCCTTGCCTACAAGTATTCGTATTAGCAGTGCTTTGGTTAGCGCAGAAAACTAATTGAATTGATAAACCAGCCAGACTCCGCAACAGTTCGAGGGTCTCAATATTGCCAGTTTCTTTCATAAAATTCATAATTTCTGATGTGAACTTTCGCAAATCCATTGACAGCAAGTTACCTAGAGAAACTTGCTCATTTTGTATGCGTTTATAAGTTTCATCACACGAGTAGGCATTATGAAATGGACGCATATCGGAGGTGTAAAGTGAGTATTTATATGATGAAACTTAACTCTAACAGCCATGCGTTCAAATCGTAAAAACGTGTTAAAAGTTAAACATAAACTGATCAGTTATGGGAATGGATAAAATCAAATTATTAAATTATGGCCATTGATAATATTAAGGTACCTACTGTAATTTGTAGACTTCATCGCAATTATAGAATTCCATTAGATTAAAAATTAGAAGCATTCATATAAAAGACGGCACGGTGGAAAATATTTGTACCTCGCAAAGTTAACACGGGCAAAGTCGCGGTGCGCAACTACTAGGTGATAATAATATCAAAACCATTAAAAAACATAAAAAATATTTTACACAGGATGCAGCGTCAAAGTACACGCTTATAATATTTGTTTCCGGTTCACCATCCAGTTAAAACTAACTTGTGTAAAGTACACGCTTATAATATTTATTTCCGGTTCACCATCCAGTTAAAACTAACTTGTGTAAAGTACACGCTTATAATATTTGTTTCCGGTTCACCATCCAGTTAAAACTAACTTGTGTAAAGTACACGCTTATAATATTTGTTTCCGGTTCACCATCCAGTTAAAACTAACTTGTGTAAAGTACACGCTTATAATATTTATTTCCGGTTCACCATCCAGTTAAAACTAACTTGTGTAAAGTACACGCTTATAATATTTGTTTCCGGTTCACCATCCAGTTAAAACTAACTTGTGTAAAGTACACGCTTATAATATTTATTTCCGGTTCACCATCCAGTTAAAACTAACTTGTGTAAAGTACACGCTTATAATATTTGTTTCCGGTTCACCATCCAGTTAAAACTAACTTGTGTAAAGTACACGCTTATAATATTTGTTTCCGGTTCACCATCCAGTTAAAACTAACTTGTGTAAAGTACACGCTTATAATATTTATTTCCGGTTCACCATCCAGTTAAAACTAACTTGTGTAAAGTACACGCTTATAATATTTGTTTCCGGTTCACCATCCAGTTAAAACTAACTTGTGTAAATTTCGTGAATTGCCTATTTTCCACTATGCGCGTGGGCGCCATATTTACGACCAAAACTGTCAATTTGTCAAAACCCTCACAATAAAGAACTCAGAAAACCAAACAGTTAATAATGTCTTGTTAACTCTAAAGCCACTGTCATAAATAATCCGTGTTCAGTTAAAAATTTAAATTTAAATTAACGGAAAACCAGTTCAAAGGTTTTCACTTTTCATCAAACAAATAAATTCAAAATGGCGAAAGTTTAGGTAGGCCCTTTCATCTCGCCGCCAGTTACGCGAGATGAGACACCTGATTGCGGCTAATTTCTAAAATTAGTTTATTATTTTATAGACCGTTTTATTTTTATTGGAGTTAATGATGCAACATTATCAAATTTCCTTATATTTATATTTCCAGTTATGACATCTAGCTGCAGACATTTGATTAGTTACCTAAGCATATAATCAATATCAATAAATAAAATCAATAGCTTGATTATTTAAAACAATATCCTGTCAGTATTCATACATTCAAGAACGTCATGTCAGCACAGCACAGATTACAAGTACTATACAAAATACCATGGGATAAAAATCGACTTCAAAAGGATTCACTAAAAAAACTACTGTATCAATTTTGATGAAATTTGTATAGGAAGACCACACTGGAGATCTTACCCTGCAAATAAAAAAGAAATTTTAAAACTGGTCAGTAATTTATGGAAAAATCGGTGAACAACATAAATGAACTATTAAACCAATTTTTAATAGTTCATATATACATAGTACACTGTAGGTTTATTATTTTAAGCAATTATTAATCATCTAATTTGATTAATAAATCGCTAAAATATGAGAGAAAGTTAACATCAAAACAAATCTATTACTTAATTTAAATTAAAAAAAAAAACATTTTTGCTGAAATTGATGTACGACTATAATGGAACTATACCCGTTTCAATTTAAATTGATGTATGACTACAATGGAACCATACCCGTTTCAATTTAAATTGATGTATGACTTCAATGGAACTATACCCGTTTCAATTTAAATTGATGTATGACTACAATGGAACTATACCCGTTTCAATTTAAATTGATGTATGACTACAATGGAACTATACCCGTTTCAATTTAAATTGATGTATGACTACAATGGAACTATACCCGTTTCAATTTAAAAATAACCTTTCAAATCGGTTCAGAAATCCTGCTTCCTTAATCTCCCAAAAACTAAAAAACTGGTGAACCAAGTATAATATAAAAAGAAATGATATCACTTTGAAAGTATAATACCCATTCAATCAAAAAAAGATCTTTCATAATCGGTGCGCAATTGATGGAAAAATCGGTGAACATACACAAAAGTATATAAGTCATGGCGATATCATAGAAATTATTTCATGAAATGTTGGCCACGTCATGAAAAAGTTGTATTTCATGAAATTATCATGAAATGGTTTACCCAGATGCCAGCGTTTAATGATATAAACAGCAAAACGCACGGCTACTTAATGATATGGTCAAACATTAGTGATCATATCGTAAAAAAGAAGGCGAGGGTGGAAGCCCGACTTGGCCGTGATAGGTTAGAAGGCGAAGGCGGTAGCGAAGCGTAACCAGCACCTTCGTCTTCGTGCTTTTTTGAGCCTTGACAACCTATCTGTTTGAACACCTTTGCTTTGGTATCATGAAAACCCTACATTATTGATATTTAATTATATGGACAATGGTGGATCGAAATATCATTAAAAGTCGATGTTTCAACAATGTAGTCAGGCTGACCGTTTCATGAAATTATCGACCGCATCATAAGTTATCAATTCTATGATATGAATACGACATATAAACATACAGTTGAACATAGAAACGTCTCCATTTCTGAAATTGATTAAAATTTAGTGTAAACTATAAAAGGAAGGAGGCCTAGTCTAGAACAAGGGCTACTGATGAAGATTCCCTTTATTTAATTCATTAAATTTATTCAGTATGCCATCTTATAATCATGCTTTTAAGATTTTAACATTATTATTAATATAGTTATACATCTTCGTTAAATTATGATAACTTTATTTAATGATTAATTACACAAATTTAATATTCCTGCATTCTAAGTTTCATCATGTATTCGTTGTACCTATGATGTTTTCATAGAAATGTTTGAATCTTCTTTACAATTTCTATTTTATATGATTTAGTAACGTGTACAATCTTATAATGCATACTATATAATATTAATAATAATGTTAAAATTGATACATTTAAGTACGACTCTCGTTATTCTCGTATACTTTTTTTTTTCCTTCTTTTTTTTTATATATTATATCGTCAAATTGTGTCGTACACAAACAAAAACACGTACAAATGCTAGTAATATTCGCTTCATAAAATCATAATGCGACGTTTCAATTGTAGGCTTTCTCAGCAGTTTTAGTCTGTCGCTTGTACTAATAAAACACTCTGTGTGCACCCTTAAATATGCAAAACACGCGATAGAGCCATCACGTTGGAAACCGGAAGTAGCGTGAGGGTAGTTTTAGAATTCTTAATAGAAATGGAATGTTATCTTTACCTTGTTATTTGACTATTAGGGTAGTTTTAAAACTTACAGGGAATAATTTAATATATATTTTTTGTCACAATTATACATTTTCTGTAAAACGTATCTCCCAATTCAGAATATTTCCAAAACAGAATCTTTCGAACATAGGATCTTTCCCAAAACCGAATACCTAACAAAACAAAAATTTTCAAAACACGTTTGTTAAGTTACGGCACTGTTACATTAAAAAAAACTTTCAGATTTCATGTTCGCTCTTGGTTTGGACTTTATTATAATACACAATTATTGTAATCTATTGTTTATCAAAATCTGTCAAACTTTTTTCGTTAGCGTCCTAAATATAAGTTTATAGCTAGGTAGGTACTTTACCAATCAACTGCTTATCAACTAAGTACGTACGTGTTTAAAGACGTAATTATTATTTCTTCAATCAACCTTACTTTAAGTAACAAAACGAGTAATAAAGAGAAACCACATCAAAACGCAGCCAGCTTGAAGTCGCCTGATTACTCAGCTCTCAGCCACGGCCGCTTGCCTTATACGAACAGACAGAGCCAAGCGTCTTTATCGCGATGTGAATAAAGGCTAATTTACCTTGGTCAGGTGGTTTTGAGGCTCAAGTTCCTAAATGATTCAGTTGAATTACAATAATATTCTTTTGGGTAAAAACTGCAGGCTAAACGCACGGAGTACAAGATTATTTTTAATCTACCTCGAAAAGGTTATCATTATTTTTGGTATTTTCTTTGGAAATCAATCTCATAGCTCTGAAATTATTGAACAGATTTGGAGGATTCTTTGTATTGAAATGGTAGATCTCCATTGTAATTCATTAGTTTGGTATTTAGTAAATCCAATAACTAAAGTACATTTTTTGGTATGAACAATTATAATTTTTAAGATTTAAAAATGTAATACTGTATAATAGTCTAACAGTATAATCTCTTGCAATTGCAATGTTTTGCTATTTCATTGGATAAAGAGATTGGATCATAGACAACTGCATTTTACTTTGGATCCACTTTATTTCACTTTGTTATTCTTGTATTCTGTTTCGGCCCAGATAATATTGATACCAATATCGATAACGAGGCAGAACTTTGGGTACAAAAATGAATATTTACATCTACACTTATATTATAATGAGGAAAGATTTGATTTTTTGTATGTTTGCTTGTTTGTTTGTAATGGATAAACTCAAAAAAAGGAATGGATTTAAACAAATGTTTTTTTATTACATTTTAAGGAGTAACATGGGCAGTACTTTATCTATAAGTACTTATAATAAAGGAATGGATTTAAACAAATGTTTTTTATTACATTTTAAGGAGTAACATGGGCAGTACTTTATCTATAAGTACTTATAATAAAGGAATGGATTTAAACAAATGTTTTTTTTATTACATTTTAAGGAGTAACATGGGCAGTACTTAATCTATAAGTACTTATAATAAAGGAATGGATTTAAACAAATGTTTTTTTATTACATTTTAAGGAGTAACATGGGCAGTACTTTATCTATAAGTACTTATAATAAAGGAATGGATTTAAACAAATGTTTTTTATTACATTTTAAGGAGTAACATGGGCAGTACTTTATCTATAAGTACTTATAATAAAGGAATGGATTTAAACAAATGTTTTTTATTACATTTTAAGGAGTAACATGGGCAGTACTTTATCTATAAGTACTTATAATAAAGGAATGGATTTAAACAAATGTTTTTTATTACATTTTAAGGAGTAACATGGGCAGTACTTTATCTATAAGTACTTATAATAAAGGAATGGATTTAAACAAATGTTTTTTTATTACATTTTAAGGAGTAACATGGGCAGTACTTTATCTATAAGTACTTATAATAAAGGAATGGATTTAAACAAATGTTTTTTTTATTACATTTTAAGGAGTAACATGGGCAGTACTTAATCTATAAGTACTTATAATAAAGGAATGGATTTAAACAAATGTTTTTTTATTACATTTTAAGGAGTAACATGGGCATTACTTTGTCTATAAGTACTTATAATAAAGGAATGGATTTAAACAATTTTTTTATTACATTTTAAGGAGTAACATGGGCAGTACTTTGTCTATAAGTACTTATAATAAAGGAATGGATTTAAACAATTTTTTTTATTACATTTTAAGGAGGAACATGGGCAGTACTTTATCTATAAGTACTTATAATAAAGCAGTAAACACCAAAAAGTCTGTACTAAGAAGATAATTCAAAAAAAGGTCTAGGGTAGGTACTTAAAATAAGCTACTGAACAAGAATATAACATTTTTTTAAATCGTTTCTGTCTGTCTGTTTGTTTGTTAGCGCAACACATAAAAACTACTGGAACGATTGCGATGCGGTTTTCACTATTGGACAGCTTAAGTTTTGATTTAATAACTGGCGTACTTGGTTTCTTAATCCGATGATTAGATGCCGGGCAATCGATAAAAACTATTAGACGGCTGAACGAATTTTAAAGAAATGTAGTTTTTGGTCCCGGAATAACACGTATGGGCTACTTTTAAATGAAATAACCACGCGGGTAAAGCCGCTGGCACAGCTAGTTTTTCAATAAGTAAGACATTCCTACGAAAATTGCAATAATGTAACCCAAAGTATCAAAAATAAAAAACGGAATGACATGTTGCCATGGAAACGAAATAATAACAACAATAGTCAGTCTCAAGTACGTGAGTAATAATGCAGTTGTCTATGGTCAAAAAACATCACGATCTTTGCTGCCAAAGATTTTGAATTACACTTACTGTCGTATTTTTTTTAAATTTACTACTGGTATTAAAATGCTAAAAGTAAGAAAAATGCTGCGGTTTGAGCGCTACCCGCGCCACAGAATACATAATAGTACAAGTATAGCGCGAAGTCGGGACGAGTCACATAGATACATATTTCCTTTTTCTGTGCCAAATTCAATTCTGAATATATATTTATTCAATTCTATATACATATATGGCACTAGCTTTCCCGCCCACGATTTCGTCCGCGCGTACTACTATTTAACGCGAAAAAAAAAGCATCCTATGTTCCTCTAGGATATTAAAAACCAATGCAAAAAAAAAAAAAACATGTAGGTAGAGCACCAATGTGATGAAGTTTTTTGACACACTTGTTATTTCGTTTCCACGGCAAACGTTCCTTTCAGCGAGTAATTAACATTTTCCAGTTTTCCCATGGAAATTTACAGTTTTCCGGGATAAAAGATAAAAATCCTAAGTTTTATTCTAGGGTATAAACTCCATTCCAAATTTCATTAAAATCCGTCCAACCATTACCACGCGAAAGCTCCCCAAACAAACAAACAAATAGACAACATTTCACTTTTATATATTGGTATGGATGGATTTTAATATATATTTTTCTCATTGTTCACGAGACGTTACGTTTTTGACTCGTGAAAGTAGTATTAATTTTGCCTACTTCAATACATTTTGAGGAAAAAATAAAGCGAATCAACTTTGCAAGCCTCACGCAAGTCCTACTTAACTTGCTGTTATTTCACACCTACTAACAATAACTATGGATTGTCACCAATAGGTATCTTATGTCACCCAAGTTATGTAGCCTATACCATCCATTGTTACCTGCCGAAACCCATTCAATGCCACATCAGTATTCAAAACACGTTCAGATACACTGACAGAATATTTTCTGAGCACCTAAAACGACAGACGATAAGCAACCTTAATCCTTTGACATACCAAGGAAGAGCAACTAGAATATGAATATCATACCTTGCAGTTGCATTACAATAAGGGACGTTTAAAAATGAGACCTATAATAACGGTGTAGAGGTTAAATTGAAATTGACAGCTAACAATGACAGGAGTGAAATGTCGCCATGTTGGATCCAGGAAGCGTGTGACAGTTCGGGAATTTGAAAATAGAAACAGTTATGGCGCGAAATTGGGTGAAGCGGGAACGTGAATGAGTCGCCGGGTGAGTCAACGGTCTCCGCATATCTGGGTTGACATTCTTTCGGGATAAAAAACTAATTTCAGGACACAATTAACGTGTCGGAATAGCTTTCCTAATCGTTGTGATAAAATAAATACTGAAGGTGAGACACTCGGCAAAATAAACCCAACGAGTATACCTGCGCCATGCCAAGGTGTTAAGCCTCAGGTCTAATTACATAAATCCTAAATATTATGTAATGATTATTGAATACTAAGCAGCAACACTAATCTCTATCTATCTAGTTATTTATTAAATCACCCTCACAGTTAACATCAGATCATTAATAGAGGTAACAATAATAGAATAGGACAAAATAATAAAAAAAAAACTTTATGTCACAGTGACTTTATCACGATTTCATTGTCAAAAGCAGCGTTACTCACATGTGTGAGTCGAAAATCGTGGGACAACATTCAAAGTCAAAATTACTACTACACAATTAATTTGAGACAATCATAATTAAAAGGTAAGCAAATTGGTAATGTAACTCCTTTTTTAAATGTTTTTTTATAGTACAACATTTACTGTCATCCTTTCATGAAAATGATACATATGGGATCTTTTTTGTATGGAAGGATATGCAATTTTTACAAAATATTTCTAAGTCTAATTTATATTTCATAAATCAGTCGGATAATGCTTGATGGCAAATGTATATGAAATAAAGTTACAATCAAACCTGTAAGCTACACATGAAACATCCCACATTTCTCCTATAAATTTCAGAAGTCGCAAGGACATCATATTTTTCCGTTTTTGTTTTCGTACTGTATACATACAGTAATGTACATATTTAATTTTGATCCATTCCCAATAATTTCCACCTACAACTGACCTACATCTGCCATCACAAGCCCAGAATAACGCATATCCAGTACAAGAACAGACAAAATAAATAATAGTTTAAAAAAAATAAAAAACATGCTTTATATAGAAAACCAAACTAAAAAATAGAAAATAAATTTTATTAGTGTAAATATGAAAAAAAAAACATGAATCAAAAAAGGTGCATGGTGTGCAAAATTTGAATGAAATCTGACCGTTTAAAGTGGGTCAAAATAGCGTCCAAAGGAGTCGGTTACTAACATACAAACATACAAGTGAAGCTAATATAAAGAGTATAAAAAGAAGGGTTACCTAGTTTATGTTGTTTTTACCCGACTGAGCGGAGGGTATTGTCTTGCGAGTGCTACTAAAGACATGACAGTAATAAAAAATCAATACGGCAACAACCAGACGCCACATTGTGAAAAAAAAAGAAGAAAGTCGACGAACTATGTTAAGTGGGGTATAATAAAATATTTATTAGTATTTGACAATCATCTTTAGGTTTCTCTTATCATTTTTCATTAAGAGTTACGTTTTAGCATCCTTATCGATTTAAATTAGGTAGTCGGTTTTTTTTCATTGTGAGTAAAATTTCTTGAAAACTAGTTTAAATGACATAAGTAGCTGTCATCATCATCATCATGTCAGCCTTTAAAAGTAAGTAAGAAAGTAAGTAGAAGTAGGTATAAGTAGCTGTACATGTTATTTATTTGTAACATAGAAATAAAGAGCAAATGATCAAATTGAAATGCACCTAATTACTCACTAGGTGTCAAATAAGCTGAATTCTTGTACACCTAGGTATACACATAGCAAGCAAGGTACATTGTCAAGCAGGTGACCTCCCGACGCTTGCTGCCGGAACTCGGCAATGCCGCGGTGATAATGATTGCACATTGTCTTGGCATTGCACCTTCAACTTGAATGATAACGCCAAATTAGTATAAGAAGGTAGACCTTTTTCATTGTCATTGCCGACGTATATTATTATAAGGAGCGCTTAGTGTCCTCAAATGTTTTAGTTAAAATTTCATGTCGAGAGAGAAAAAAACGGCCGTATCCTTTGGTTCCGTTGACGTAGTTTTTTTTATAAAGCTCCAAGGGATTGAAGACTTGAGTACCTATTTGATATTACTTTCAACTTGAGACCTCCACGCGTTCCTGAGAAAAAGGAGCTTAACAGATATAATAATATGGAGTGGTTCAATGAGGGTTCCATTTTTCTTTTTGAGGTACAAACCCTAAAAAACAAGTGAACTCAATCAATGATTCTTCAACATAGTTCGGTCCCATATTCTGACTCGTTCACTGTGTGCAATCCGTCTCCGGAACGGTCAACCTTCCCACATTCGTCAGGCATCATTGATATTGCTATCTGGAATGTTTTCAATTTCTTCATTGCTCCCACATCTTAAATCTTAGGTCATCAGATAATCTTCTTCTGAAGACTCCTCTACACAAGAGCAGGAGCTCTTGTGTAGAGGAGTCTTAAGACGTCCTATTAAGACAAGTCTTTTGCTGTGCAAGCGGTAAGTATGGAACTCTTTGACCATAAGGCAAGCGACATCGCTTCAATGTTTCAAAGCTCGGGTCAGAAATTTTTATCATTCAACGCTATGACATGTTGCTGTATTTACTTATTTTAATATTTATTATGCTTATGTAGTGTAATGTATTTTGTGTGTAGTTTCCTATTTATTTTAGTATGTATTATTATTATTAGTATATATGTTTATATGTATGAGCTTATCAGCAAGCGAAAGTTCAAACAACATTGCCGCAAGTAATTTTGGGAGCTTGTAACTTACAATTTCAAGGTTGCAATGTTTGAGCAAGGTTAGAGCAAGCTTGATGCAAAGCTCTATCGGCCGCGCACTAAGTAAACCCTGTAACTTATACATGATCTTGATCATGATCTTGACATGATCTTGATCATGATCTTGACATGATCACTAAAACTTTCTATAAGCAACGTTGTTAACATTTGAACTGTAACATTCTATTTTGTTGCTAAGTTTAGTTTCTGCAAGTTTAAAGTAATACATTTCCACAACTTCACGTTTGGACGATAAAATAACATCATAGGTATACTTTGCATTAATGTTGCAAATGTAACTTGAATGGTACTTTCATCCAGTAAGTTGTGGCGAAAGTTTAAGTAACTTGTGTATTCGATGTTGCATGAATATTGCAAATACAACTTGCACGTAAGTTAAAATAAAATAAATTTCATAGTTTCACGTAACCTGTATATCACTTTTTTTTTTTTATTACGGTTTAGGCAATCGTTTGACCACGATTTGCTATTATTACCTTTGGTTTGTAACTTGCAACAAGCACTCACAGCAGCAACACAATTTTTGGCAATGCCGGAACCTGAACTTAGGCAGTTTCATGTAACTTGTATTTGTTATATTGATTTTACCTTCGATTTTTAACTTTCACGCAATGTTTACAATGCCCCGCAACATTATAGGTATTTTGGTAGAAACAGTAACTTGAATTAAATCAATTGCTACTAACCCTAGACAAGGTCCTAAAAGCTTACTGTGGTGTGGCCCGTGAGTTAGTGTATAATATATTCCGTGCATTTGAAAATTTGAAAAATTGTGATACAATTATTTGTGATTTACACAAAGAAGGCGGTTACGCGGATTCGAAATCGGTGTCGCGGCTTGCCAATCCGTCGCACAACCAACTGTGCCAGTTTATATTGAGTTGGCCAGTCGAATTTTGCCTAGTGTTTCCTATGACTATAGTTTGTACAACATAGCTTGATCGCCAAGACAGCTGCCAGAGTGATATTTCTAGGGTTGGAATAGTGTAGGAAAAAACGATTATCGAACGATGATAAAAAAAAAGACGATCATATAATTATGTTGCTCACTTATGTTCTATATTCTAATTGTGACTTTTATAGTAGTCTATATCTATCTATCTATATATATATCTATACATATAATAAAACTATTTAAAGAAAGTGAAATCATGGAAAATAATATCGAAAAAATATATATTATTTTATATCACTATGGTGGCCTAACCGTTCTATAGTACAATTTAGAATCCAACGATACCGGGTTCAAAACCTAGGCTCCGCACCATAGACTTTTCTAAGATATGTGCGGTTTTCCATCGCTCCGTGCTTCGGAGGGCACGTTAAGCTGTCGGTCCCGGCTGTTATTGATTAATAGCAGTCGTTAAGCCATGTCAGAGGCCCTTGGGCAGCTTGACAAACTCTGACATTAGAGGCAAGCACTACCTCATACGACAAACAAACAAACAATCACTATATGAAAGTAGGAGAATCCAAAAACATCGTTTAGAATTTTTGGCTGTCTGTCTGGTCTGTGACTTCATGAATGAATTTTCCAATTGAAGTGTCTATCTATATTAATTCCCAAACAAGAAATATTATCAACTTCATCAATTTTTTCGTCATTATATTTAATGTTAATATTTATAGGATTAGTTTTATAAGAATTAAATTGAACGATTTTTGTTTTATTAATATTTATACATAAATTATTATTTTCCATCCAACAAATCACATCTATTAGTGCTTTGTTAACCGTGGAATGGGCTTGCTCTTTTTTTCCACATTTAACAACTACTGTAGTATCGTCAGCAAAGAGTATATATACACTTATGTGGGGTAGCCTCAGGAAGATCGTTAATGTAAACTAGAAAAAGCAATAGGCCGAGAATACTTCCTTGAGGGACTCCAGTATTATTTACAAGTGGCTCAGACTTACACTTATTTCTCGAGAGTACATTCTGTGCATTGGTTACAATTCTTGTTATCTCAGTACACTGCTTTCTATCTTTTAAATAACGAGATAGCCAATCAAATGCCTTTCCTCTTATGCCATAAAAATCTAATTTGTGCATGAGCTTAGGATGAGTAACAAAGTCGAAAGCCTTGGTCATATCTAAGAAAAGCGACACTATGGGTACACCATTGTTTATGCTCTCCGTGACTAAATTTACTAAATTAAAACAGGCAAGTGTAGTCGAGCTTCCTTTCCGAAAACCAAACTGTTCCTTCTGCAATATCCTGTGCTTCGTAAAAAAAACTATTTATCCTAATTATCATTGCTTTTTCTAATATTTTAGAAAAATAGGGACTATAGCAATAGGCCGATAGTTATTAGGATCAAATTTATCACCCTTCTTTAACATGGGCTTAACAATCGCCAGCTTCAACTGTTCAGGGAAAACTCCTTCTGTAAAAGACAAATTTATTATTTTCGCATGTGGGAGACATATCGAAGCGGCACAACTCTTGAGAGCATTTGTGTGATATCGTCATATCCACTAATTTTACTATTACTTAAAGATAATTTTATATTGTAAATTTCACTTGCGTCAACAGAATTTAAAAATATAGTTCTTGGATTTCTATTATTTTCATTTAATTTAACACTATTAAGTGAGTCACGATTATGATTAGATGTCAAATTGATAAAATAATGATCAAATTTATTACAAACGTCAAGGGAATTTATATATGTCCTATGATTTAAAATTAACTTTTCAATGTCATTTTTACCTAAACTATTTCCTGTAGTCAATGAAATTGCATCCCAAATGGCTTTACTTTTATTTTAAATACTTTGAATACGCCTAGTATTAACAATTTTTTGTGCCTTCTTTGTACACCTTTTAAAAATATTATTATATTTATTATATTTAATTTTGTTGACCTTTTTATTCTTATTTATCTTTGTGTATGTCAGATATAAATGTCGTTTAGTTTTACAAGACCTCTTTAGACCTTTAGTGAGCCAATTAAGTTTTACAGGTTTGTTATTAACCTTTACCTTAATGGTAGGAAAACACATATTAAAAAACATTAGACTCAATAATTTCCAAGAAAGAAAGAGAAGACACAGTCGCAAAATTTCCTCATGTTATTCTCACTGAAATCCCGTCTACGCTCAAACCAGCTAGTAAAAGCTTTTCGTTTCACTGCTATTAGAGTTATTGATTGTGCAGTTTCATGATCTGACAGACCAAGATAAAGTATATTAGACCGCACGTTTTTGATGTTGCTAGAAATTTGAACCAAACATGCATTTAAACGTGTCGCAGACTTAATATGGGCCTGAAAATTGTATGTTTGAAGAAGACTCACTAGTTCTCTAGTAAACGAATTATCCTTTAAAATATCGATGTTCCAGTCACCACAAATAACAATCTTTTTTCGTTTAAACTCATCAGTCAAGTAATTCAGTAATTTGACAAGTTTATGCAGGTATTCCTGCAATATGCGACCAATAAAATAAACCAATATGCGACTTGGATTGATCAGGAATTCTATATATATTAAATATAACTAGATTAAGACCAATCACTTCGATACCACAACATTCAAAAAGTAATTTTGTGTCCAGATTGTACGGAACCGATAATGGTTTTGTGCTTAATATTTTCATGGCTAGAATGCATGAATCTCCTCTACATTTGTAACGACAAAAAATTGAAGCCAGATTGAAGTTACTTAATTTAATATTAGCCTTCGTGCCTTGTTTAACAAAGGTTTCACTATAACATAATATATCCATCTCCTTGCCACGGTCTGCTAATTCCCTTAAAGTTAATTCCAATACATAATTTTTGTTACATAAGCCAGCTATATTTTGATGTAAAATTGTAAAATCTCCTTGATTGCAATCCAAATTATTACCGAGTTTTACCACTTCCATACACGATTTATTGGGCTCGATAAAAATATTTATTATTGTGACTGTCATTAGTAACGTGAGTCACATTTTGTTGATGAAAATCATTTTTTAAATATATTGTCTCATATTCCATAAAAACTATTTCTATATTCAATTTAAAAGTGATCAAGTCTAACATTGACTTCCTCCGATTGTAATGTACATACAGCTCCTTCACTTTTACAAATTTACAGTTGTCATAATTTTTAATAAGCTTCTTTAGTTCATAGTTCAACTCGTTTATATTTAAATAACGGTTTCTTGTAACGTTCAACAGCAGTACTTTGCACTTTTTTAGTTGGCATAGTGTATTACAGAGGTTATTAAACAAAATGTATGGATCCCTATCATTATTTCCAAAAGACAGAATAATAATATCATCCTTAGATACTGTCCTTAATTGAATATTTAAATCACGTAAAATTTCGCTTGACGGAGCATTGGGCTTAACTATTCCTTGGATGTTGCAGTTGTCGTTCAATTTTTCAGACTTAGTCTTAGTTAGACGTATAGCTAAACCTTTCACCTGTTCATCACCTATTATATATATAATAATATTTTTTTTCGGTTTCTCATTACTACATTCAGAGCTTGATTCCTGGTGAATTATATGCTTAATAGGTTGAATAACTTGAGCAAAATCCGTTTCTTTAAATTTTTTTTGTTCATTAAATAAATTCGGAGTATTTTGTTCATACGAAAAATCTAATTTTGTTTTGTTCAAACTAGTCCCCTTTTTTCTTTGAGATAATTTCTTAGACGTAGATTTACAAATAACTTTGAGCTGGCTAACCTAACCTGAGCATCATATGAAGTGTTTTTTCTTAAGACAGAAATTTTCAGACAAAAGGTTACCTATCTCATTTTCAGCAATGTCTAGTTTCTCTGTAAGGTAAGAGATTTTCTGCTCCAATTTTTCAATCTTATCAGAATCATCAGTTCTGAGATTTGGACAGCTTCTATTTAAATTTGAATTTCCTTGTAAAATTATTGATAAATTTTTAGCCTCTTCATCAAGTGTCAAACCCTCAAAAGAGTTTTCGGTGGATACATTTGCCTTGACGTCTTTCGAACCGTGACATTCTCATTAGATGATGTCGTCGTTGTTTATTCATTAATTTTATTTTATTTCTGGGTATTTTTACCCAAATTCGATAGCCCTTATCATCGTTGTAACCAATAAGCATATATTTTTTGTCTTTCTTGTCCAATTTCTTGCGTGAATGCGTGTTTGCGCCAATATCCATAGTTTACTGTATCGTACTAGTTAAGCCCTTTCATTTGATACCCATATTAAGGGGATTGAGAAAAAAAAACGCCATTTTGTTGTGGTGGCCATCTTGGATTTGGTAGTTTCATAGTGTACTGTATTGTACTAGTTAAGCCATTTCATTTGATACCCATAGAGAGGGGATTAGAAAAAAAAGTAATCCACCATTTTTGTGGTGGCGGCTATCTTGGATTTGGAATTTTCATGGTTTACTGTATTCTACTAGTTAGGCCCTTTCATTTGATACCCATATTGAGGGGTCTAAAAAAAAACAAAAAAACACCATTTTGTGGCGGCGGCCATCATGGGTTTACAATAATACTGAATACACACAACAAAAACAACAAGAACAACAAAAACAACAACGAAAACAACAAGATCAACAACAATTGTATTGTCATCAGAACTACAGGCGTGTACCAAACTTCAGATCAATAGGTCAACAGGAAGGGGGTAAAATTTCAGTTACTAGATTTGCCCCAAACAAACAAATAATCAAATAAACAAAAATCAACAAACAGGTCAATCTAGTTAAAACCGTTTAGAAATAATAAAAGCCAGTTGATAATATTGTTGATACTTTGATTTTTATAGCTTTGATCTCCATAACGGCTGTCATCCAGATAAGGCGCATGAAGTTTCGTATTTTTTACACTCAAAATGACCCAAAACAATGGTGTCAATTCTGTTGTTCACTCACTAAAACTAAACTACACTAAAACTAAATTTAGTGTAGAGATTCGTAAAACCTATTTCATCATTTTAAGTAAACTAAAAAACGTGCAGGAAGAGAGTGTGTTGCATTGTGCACGGCTGAAAGCGGGGAACGGGTGGGGGGATTAAGGGGAGGTAAGGGCGATTAGGGGAGGGTGGGGTAAGACAAAAAAAGTGAAGGGAGGTAAGGGTAATTTAGTACCTCATCCTGCACTCACATTTTCCCAACCTAAGAAGTGAAGATTTCGAAACTTATTCTCCTTTCCCGTCACTTTTTATTAACTTCCCCCTCCCCTCACTTCCCCCACACTCCTTTCACTTCCCCTACCTTGTCCGACTTTCTCCACAAACCCCTCACATTTTTTCATCTTCCCCACCCTCCCCCGAGTTTCCCCTCACCCTCCCATCACTTTTCCCTTAATCCCCCTCCCCCACCGGTGCCACCTTCCGCACCCCCGGCCGTGCACAACACAACACCCGCTCTCCCAAGTCCCTTAGTTCCGTCGCAGAACTTAAATTTAGTCGGAAAGCTAAATTTAGGCTAGTTTAGTGAGTTTGTAACAAAATAATCAGGACTAAACTTAAATTTAGCGTATTTTAGTCTAGTTGGGAACAACAGAATCGACACCAATGTCGTACTTTATTGGTGTGACGGAAAGGGATGTTCAATTTTCATTGCGACATCTTAATCACAGACTATAAAATAATAATAATCGATTATGAAAATCGAAATAACTTTATTTGCTTATTCGTAATTAACTCCTCAAAAAGTTTCCACAAGCTAATTTTGTATGTCATTTCTTCCCAGAATTCAATCCTTATTAGCGACACTATCGAATGGTGTAATAATACAGTGTGTGCTTTTTTTTCCAAAATCAACGTGTTCGATTCCTGCCTAGGAATATTGAGGAATATTTCAAAAATCCAAAGATGCAGTTTTAGTTTTCATCAAAATCGGGCCCGAGACTCCTTTGAGTACTTTTCGATGTTCCTCAAAGTTTCTGATTTAGCCATCCACGCCCACTTGAAAAATTCAACCTGTATATTTTCTTCGTAATAGCACCAATGCTCTTGATGTTTTTTGACAGACTTGTTATTTCGTTTCCATGGCAACCACAGACCATTCTGTAATGGTAACAGTTCTTTACAGTGAGTAATCAACATTTACCAATTTTCCCGTGGAAACTTCAAATTTTCCGGGGAAAATAGTATTTTATGCTTTATTCCAGGGTACCTATAAGCTTTCTCTATTCCAAATTTCATCAACACCCGTCCTGTCGTTATGGCGTGAATGCTCCCCAAACAAACAAACAGACAAAGTTTCACTTTTACGTATAATATTGGTATGGATTTATCGATCCATTGGATTACAAAGAATGTACAACCTTTCAAAATGGATGCTTGACACTTGTACGTTTTAACTTTTATATATTGGTGTGGATGTTACTAACTAAATAACTAAATAATCGCACGAAGCATCTCCGTTTCAGCTTGGGCAAAAATGCTTTCGTATGTTGTCCGGATGTCTGTCTGGATTTCTGTTCTCCTCTACAGGTTAAGCGAATTTTTTGAATTTCTTAGTCGTCGGGGATTTTTGATTTGGGGGGTAGCTCCTCAAAATGCAGTATATTGCTCACTTTTAGGTTTCTACCAGTGCAATCAGCCCTTTACCTACTAGGTAATTGATGGAGCACCTTGGTTATTACTGTTACTTTTACAATAAGGTAAGTAGATGGCGCTACTGTGCACCGCTAGATTGTTTGCAAATAAATTTGTGCTCGCAGAGCCACTAGTATTGGTTGGCTTCACGCATGAAATTGAACAAGAAAGCCAAAAAGATATGCTTATTGGTTACAACGACGATGAAGGCTGTCGAGTTTGGGTAAAAATAATCTGAAAAAAAAACAAATAGATTTTGCCGAGTCTGATGTCGAGCACATTTCATCAAGTGAAGATATTTTACGGCATGTTGAGACAGACAAACCTACAAGAGGAATTAAGAGATCTTAAAATCGAACAACCTTTAGAAGTACCTCCATATTATTTATTCTGTGGCGTAAATATATATAAAAAAACTGTAACTCCTTTTTGGATGAACTGATTTTGATAAAACAAGTACAAAAACCTACGCAGGACTCCAAGGAATACAGTTCCGTAAATATCATCAAAATCCTTCCAGTGGTTTTTGTATGATAAAGTCACAGAGAGACAGACAAAAATTCTAAACGATTTTTTTGGAGTCTCCTACTTTCATATACTTACTGAAATAAAAATGTTTTTTTCTAAATTATTTTCCATGTACAGATTTCACTTTGTTTATAGTTTTATTATATGTTTGGATATAAATAGATAGATAGATATAGATAATGCATGTACTAGAAAAGTCACAATTAGTATATAGAACATAAGTGAGCAATATAATTATATGATCGATTTTTTTTTCAACATCGTTTTTTCCTACACTATTCCAACCCTAGAAATATCACTCTGGCAGCTGTCTTGGCGATCAAGCTATGTTGTACAAACTATAAACATTAATTATCTTGCCATAGATTCTTTTGACGCTTTGTTTTAGCAAAACTATTTGATCCTACCCAAGGAAGTTATATGTACTTACGTACAACAGTACATTTAACTTCCTTGATCCTAATCAAGGAAGTTAAATGTACTGTTACTTACCCTACACAAATTTGTACTTTATCAATTGACTTGTGCATAAAGGAAAAATCGCCCAAATAGGTGATAAATAAAGTTTTAGCGGGAAATCGAAAATGTGATGTTATTGATTTTGTACTCTTTGGACTATGCCAGATCTCCAAAGTGACTTAGGCTCGATGTAAAATTATCGCGGACACAACTGAACAGTATTTTAATTTTTAAAGCATTATGTTAAAGGCTAAAAATAAGTTATGAGGAAATAAAGTTAACTTTTGTGGTTATGTGACTTTCGTTAGATTATGACACGGTTAATGGTCAAGAGAATAATATAGCCAAGATATTATTGAAATGTAATATTAAACTGATACATTATGTAGGTACCTACACTTTACGATCATGTTTAATATCATTTATAAAGTATTTTTATCTACCTATACCTGCTATAGTAGTAGGCACTTAGGTACTCAATCTGAGAATCGAACCCTGGGCCTTCTCGGCTCTTGTCATGAGCTTGGTACCTAAACCACTGAAACATTTATAACAAATAATGAATTAACGTATAAGCAAGATAAAAAAAAAACGTATGCGTCTATTGTTGTTATTTCTAATATAAAATAATATACTGAAATGATTTCTATTACAATAAACTAAGATAGCCTGTAGATTATTTTTAAATCGATATTGTTTATTGATTTATTAATAGTTTATTTGCACTAATTACGAGTTATAGTGAACGCTATATTCGTAACTAGTATCAATTCACAGCAACTTCCGGTCATTTCTATCCATTTTTATTCCTATTTTTTTTATTAACCGTTTCCGAAAGTTATTGTTTTAATAAGAATTAATTAAATTATTGTATATGGTCAATAATGTGGATAGATTTCGTGTTCGCCGCATTTAACTTTTAAAAGTCTTGCACAGCTATTTCCGGTCTTTTCTATTCACATTAATTGTTTTTATTTTAATAACAGTTCCAGAATGTTATTGTTTTAATAAGAATGAATTAAATTATTTTATATACTCAATAATGTGGATAGATTTCGTGTCCGCGGCATTTAACATTTAAAAGTCTTGGAAGCCGAAAGCTGGCATCCTCCTTTGTGTTTCTTCGTGTGAGTGGAATAATTCGTTTAATTGCACTAGTGTAGGCAAATGATACAAACACAAAAAAGTGACTTTTCGTATTTCTCAACTCCCATGGACACTTGACTTGTTTAATACAAATAAAACTTAAATTAATTCATATACATAATGACGACCAGTTGGTCTAGTTAGTGGCTAGTGACTCTTGGTATAAAATCAAACGGTCGCGGGTTTGAATCCTGTGAGTTGCAATCATTCGTGTGAGTAGCAGAAATGTTTGTTATCGAGTCATGGATGTAATATTTGTATCTATGTATGTTTATCACTAGATAATAGCCCCAAACTAGGATACCTTGTACTGTACTATGGGCACTGCCCTAGTTTGGGGCTAGGTGTGGAATTGACCCGGATATATATATTTATTTTATATAATTACCTTCTATAGGTAGGTCTATAGGTAGTTGACACTAGTTAAACACACGTATAATACGTATATATATGAAGTGTCGTCATTTTTTAAAGATAAAAAATTCGAAATCTGTAATAATAATTTTCGCAATGTTTGAAAAGGGTTTTTACTTTTTATTTAAAGTATATACCTAAAGGTAGTGAACAGTAAATTACTAGCAATATCTAATAAGGCAATATATTTTTGCAAGGGGTCAGATTGTACCACACACACAAGTTTTAAATTACACAAAATAAATTCTAGTAATATTATTAAATAACTTTCGAATAGAATTGGTAATATTTACGCTCTACAATATTTCGTAGCCGAAGTTACAGAAAGACCAGTTTTGTAACATTGTAAAGAAGTTTTAAATCTAATATTACAAGAGACACTTTGTTGTGATGTTTCTTTAATACCACTGCAGTAACTTATTACTGTAGCTTACAAGCTATATTCAGCAATGATGTATCTTCTCTAACATTGCTGCAATGTAATACCCATAGCATAGCATAGCATCACAATTATTTTATTGCAGTAATTTTATATATTGTCATTTTATTAAGTTTAGGACTGATATTGCTGCAAAGGCATAATATTCACTTTTATTCGTAACATTGCCGTGACATGAGTTTTAATATTTTTAGTAAGGTTCAAACTAACAATATGATGAAAGTAACTGCCATGATTCTGTTACATTACGTTTGAAACTTGCAAATGCGTAGTCAGAAAACTTACTGTAACTTATTGTAAGTTTCATGGTCAGTGGGCACCATCTCGCACTCCGAAATAAAACATTATTATTATTTCTCTCACGACCTGGATGACTGGTAGATAATGCTGTTTAGCATTAAGTCGTTTCTTGTACACTATTTTTTGTGCAAAACAATTAAATAAATAAATAAATAAAACAGCTTAGGGGGAAACTGGCCTCGGGCAGCGGCACAGTAGGGGTTAGCTGGGCCGAATGTATGGGCCAGTTTCCCACTGAGTAATAATGATGTGGTAAACACGTCACCAGCTAGTTTTTAATAGATTTTGTATTAATATAAATAAGAAAATGCAGAGGAATAGAGGACTGCATAAACATTGCTATAATGTAAAACAATTGCAGTGGTATAGAGGGCTGCATAAACATTGCTATAATGTAAAACAATTGCAGAGGAATAGAGGACTGCATAAACATTGCTATAATGTAAAACAATTGCAGTGGTATAGAGGGCTGCATAAACATTGCTATAATGTAAAACAATTGCAGAGGAATAGAGGACTGCATAAACATTGCTATAATGTAAAACAATTGCAGTGGTATAGAGGGCTGCATAAACATTGCTATAATGTAAAACAATTGCAGAGGAATAGAGGACTGCATAAACATTGCTATAATGTAAAACAATTGCAGTGGTATAGAGGACTGCATAAACATTGCTATAATGTAAAACAATTGCAGTGGTATAGAGGACTGCATAAACATTGCTATAATGTAAAACAATTGCAGAGGTATAGAGGACTGCATAAACATTGCTATAATGTAAAACAAATCTATGGACCGAAGACAAGTACATTACTTTGTTACTTCGTCGTTGCAACATATTTTTACTATTCAAGAGATACTGACCGTATGTTTTTTGTCTGACCTAAAATACGCATTAAAACATCACAATACACCGAGGTTTGAGGTTTGTGCCATAAATAATGTTCTATCTATAATTTGTAGTACCTAGGTAGTATAAACTTTTCTCATAAACTATGATCCCCTGATTATTCCACCTATTCCACTCATTCGACATTTTTTTCCTCATATCATCGTCATCATCATCATCAGTCTCATTAAGTTTCCAATGGCGGGACAAAACCTGTTTCTTAGAACGAGAAAGTATGTGCCATAATTCACCACCCTGGCCCAGTACACTTTTCCCGTCCCTAATTTAGAATATCCTAATCTAGGACAGTCTGTCTGTCTATACACAGACAAACTATATCGCAAACCCATTAACCCATCTAGAGCAAACATAACCAATAAAACGAGACATTAAACGAGCTATGAACCACCGCGAACCTACATAAACCACTCTATTACATCCAACCACATTAGATCAACCACTCAAACCTCGTAAAAATACTTAAAAGGCGCCAAACTGTTACAAAACATACGCAAATATACAAGAAGTTATTACAGAGTTGTTAAAACTATAATTATGGAGAAATTAAACGTTGCGCGCGCGCGCCATCTTTGATCTATAACAGAGTTAACCGACAAGGAAGTGGCTGCAGACGTTCGGAGCCCTTCGTTAAAAGTGTGAAAGAAGTAGGTAGGAAGCTATTTATATCTTTTTCGCCGCGAAACGTGGACACCTTCCGCTGGAGCCGAATTTCCGGCGTGCCGTCTATAATTGACAGGTGAAAAATAAAAAGTATCTTTCTGTAACTTTTACGTAGTTTCATCATGGCGATATAATTACACTTAAGCAGTACTTGGCAAATAAATATGAAAAATCAAGCGATCATTCCTACGTGTATCATAGAGTAAGAACTATGGAAAAGTTATAAATACCTAAAATTACATTTTACGTATTTATAACTTTTACCCATGTAATATTACTTGTTACTATTACTTATATATTCTAAAGTTTTATATTATTTTCGTCCGTGCACAGTTTATACACAGTTTATCGCGAAAAAAGCATCCTATGTTCTTTTAGGATATTAAAAACCATTTCAAAAGTATAGCATATAGTGGGTGCACAGTGAAACACAACTTCCCTAACGGCTGCACTTCAAACAAATTAAGATAACAAACATAATTTCAAATCAAACAGAAGCACAAACCAACTTGAATTCAAGCCACCGCTACCAATTTGATATTGTTTTCACAAAACGACACCAAACCACAGAATAAGACCAACCCATAAATGAACTGACGCCATGAATGACCACCAACGATTAACGAATGGACTTTTCCCATACCAGTAACTTAATCATTACAATCATATTCTTAACCCAATGGCCCTGATGCTGCATCCTACAAAAACTGATGCATTATTCAGCAAAAACCCTACTAATTTGAAAAACACCGCCGATCTTGGAATAAGTGGGGCAGCGGAGGCGTTGGAAGTCGGTAAGGTTGTAACAAGACGGGTTTGGTGACCGGATTCAGGTGGCATAGGAAAGGCGATTAGGTTTTGTGTTAGTTTGGGAGCAGATCGGCGTGCTTTGTCTCGCTTTTGGAGATAAATATTTTAATATGATGATTACTTCAAAAGTTCACAAATTAATAAGCGCCGTCTTCGGAGGCTCATGTTTAGCTGTCGGTCCCGGCTGTTATTGATTTATAGTAGTCGTTAAGCCACGTCAGAGGCCCTCGGGCGGCCTGACAAACTCTGACACCAGAGGTCAACACTACCTTATACGACAACAAAAATAAGCATTGCTACATTAGCATTTGGTACTTTAGCAGTGACGCCTGCTTAGCAAAAACAATCTTAAAACTGGCAAAATCATGACATGCGCCGCGCTGATGCCCGGATGAAGCAGATATAATACCATTTTTCCTTTTAAAAAAATATATATATATATATATATATAAGATTAGCATAAGTACTACTTCTGAAATTTAAGTAATGTATATTATTTTGGAAGCAATTATTGTTGTGTAGATATCTGAAATAGATATAATCAACAGGAACATTTGTTTTTACACGACTGCCCAAAAAAAGGAGTGTAATGTTTTTAGGATTCATGTATGTTTGTATGTATGTATGTATGTATGTATGTATGTATGTATGTATGTATGTATGTATGTATGTATGTATGTATGTATGTATGTATGTATGTATGTATGTATGTATGTATGTATGTATGTATGTATGTATGTATGTGAGTTTCTTAATTCCACCATAACTTTTAAATGCCTGAACAGATTTATCCGACCCCCCCCCCCCTCGAGTAACATAGGCTATATTTTTTCTAATTTTCAATATGGTATCAAATGCACATTCCAACAGTATATAATTTATTGGCATATATTCTTATTTGGCAGTGCAGACATGTTTTATTTTTATTTTTAAGCTAGTTATTAAAAGCTTTGATTCAACATGCAATGTTTGTATGGTATGTATGTATGTATGCTTGTTTGGGTCAAATCTTGCAATCTGAATTAGAACGACTGCCTCTTATCCTGCGGAGTTGTTTTTTGCGTGTTGGTTCAGTTCCAATGACTATGCATTTTTATTGTAAGCATGCCCTGAATGGACATCCAGGAACAGCTTCAGATAAAGGAACTCTTCAACGGTTAACAGCACAGAACACGAATTTTTGTTTACGTATTATATTATGCTTGAAGTTTTACCATGACATGGCTGCTGCACTACGGATTGGCTCCTGATTAGAGAACTCCTCAATGGTTAACAGCACGAAATGTTGTATACGCATATAATTGTGGTAGCCCGTTCTAATTTTCATCATGACATGCCTACTGCATAAAACCATTCATTCCGGGTGGAATCTTGTTTGTCATTCCGGGTGGACTCTTGTTTGTCATTCCGGGTGGAATCTTGTTTGTCATTCCGGGTGGAATCTTGTTTGTCATTCCGGGTGGACTCTTGTTTGTCATTCCGGGTGGAATCTTGTTTGTCATTCCGGGTGGAATCTTGTTTGTCATTCCGGGTGGAATCTTGTTTGTCATTCCGGGTGGAATTTTGTTTGTCATTCCGGGTGGAATCTTGTTTGTCATTCCGGGTGGAATCTTGTTTGTCATTCCGGGTGGAATCTTGTTTGTCATTCCGGGTGGAATCTTGTTTGTCATTCCGGGTGGAATCTTGTTTGTCATTCCGGGTGGACTCTTGTTTGTCATTCCGGGTGGAATCTTGTTTGTCATTCCGGGTGGAATCTTGTTTGTCATTCCGGGTGGACTCTTATTTGTCATTCCGGGTGGAATCTTGTTTGTCATTCCGGGTGGAATCTTGTTTGTCATTCCGGGTGGACTCTTGTTTGTCATTCTGGGTGGAATCTTGTTTGTCATTACGGGTGGAATCTTGTTTGTCATTCCGGGTGGAATCTTGTTTGTCATTCCGGGTGGAATCTTGTTTGTCATTCCGGGTGGACTCTTGTTTGTCATTCCGGGTGGAATCTTGTTTGTCATTACGGGTGGAATCTTGTTTGTCATTCCGGGTGGAGTCTTGTTTGTCATTCCGGGTGGAATCTTGTCTTGTTTACTGATATTAATTAATAGGTAACGGGAACATGCAGTTCTCTGCGATAAGGTATCAGTCTAAATACAAACTGCATAACGATAAGGTATTAGTCTAAATACAAACTGCATAACGACTTAACGATGAATGTGAGATTACGATAAATACAAACTGCATAACGACTTAACGATGAATGTGAGATTACGATAAATACATACTGCATAACGACTTAACGATGAATGTGAGATTACGATAAATACAAACTGCATAACGACTTAACGATGAATGTGAGATTACGATAAATACAAACTGCATAACGACTTAACGATGAATGTGAGCTTACGATAAATACAAACTGCATAACGACTTAACGATGAATGTGAGATTACGATAAAATAATATGTATACAAGATGTCAAAAAATTAAAGGGCCCATAATACTCGTACATGTACAGTCATACTCGGAAATACAGGTGAGTTTTTTTTTCTAGCCAGTATGGAGAAATCTTAATCAATATACAGCACATAGGGAATAATGCTGCAAAGAAGCATGGGCTCAATACTAAAGTTATTTTTTTATTATTAAATCTCATTTTGCTGTCTAAATCCAAATGATTTTCATGGTTACGTAGCAACTTTAGAAAAATGTGTTTGTACAACTTATTGTTCATCATAAGCCCGGAAACAATTTTCTAGAGAGAAAAAAACGATTTGAGAGGGAAATATAGGCTGGTGATGATGATGATGATGAAATATAGAGCACTAATAGTTTTACGAAAACATTTTTCTAAAGTTGCTACAACTTCATGGAAAAACTCACCCGTATATTAATACCAAATATTATATGTAGAGTCATATGTATTATGTATATACATATAAAGCCTTATAAGCATCAGGAAAATTTCATCAGGAATGTTATTATTCCATTATTTATTTATTTATTTATTTATTTATTTATTTATTCTAACATTCCTGTGGGTGGGCATTACAGTTTCCCAATTCACCCACCCAAGGATCAAGAGCAAGTACACCATAAAAATTTTGAACAAACAAATAACACTCACAATTAATACACATTTACACAAATAATTTAGGACAGAAACTCGGACAAAAATTAGGCACTTGCCAACTTTGGACTTTCCATTATTAAATCCATTGCCGCTTTGTGAAACTCGTTATATGTACATTTAAATAAATCCAGATCCTGGCCCGGGCCCTGAGCCAGCACATCATTATTATATATATATATATATATATATATACATATATAATATTTATGTAGAATATTTAGTGTGAGTGAATTCTTCCGTTCTACTTAATTTATATAAATCTAGTATAAAACAGTATTTTTCAGACTTCAAACAAGAGCGGGTTCTCAATTCGACCCTAATGAGGGTTCGAAACATAGATTAGGCGGCCTTATCGTATAAAGCTATCGTTTCCAGCCAACCTTTGGATGGAGATGATATATTAAACTGGTTAATAGGCTATTATTGTGTTATTGCATAACATTATTGTATAATGTAATGCAACAATACAACCTATTTATCTATTACAATTTTAAAATACTAATCTTCAGTCATATTTCCCTTTAAATGCTTTAAGATCTGTTAAATTAATATATATTTTAGCTTCAAGCAATGTAACATTCCATCACGCTATATCTATTAATGAAATAACTGTTGAAATTGAACACGTAAGCATCTAATTATTCATACAACACAGGTTTTGCCATAAAAGTGTTCGAAAACCTACGCACCTCGAGTTGAGTAAAAAGGCAATGACATGTTAAATAAAATATATAACATACACTGATACAGTCTAATTAGAATATTTAAAACATACTGTGTATAACTAGATTAAAAGCTTAAAAAACACGCCTGCCCTGCCAAAAATAACTTATGCCAATAAATTATATACTGTTGGAATGTGCTTATAAGGCCTTCAATTTGATACACATATTGTAAAATCAGAAGTTTTTTTTCACAATTGTAAATGGAGCAACGTCTTTTTTCCAAAAAAATATAGATTATTTTCCTCGGGGGAATATAAGGATTCTAACGATACCCCATACGTCTAAATCTGTTCAGGCATTGCAAAGTTATGGGGGAATAAATAAACTCACATACTTACATACATGAAGCCTAAAAACATTACACTCCTTTTTTTGGGCAGTTGTGTAAAAAGTAGTAAAATGGATAAAATATAAACAAATAGCGATGATTGAATAGTAAATATTATCTTCAAAGATAATAGCTAAATCTATGATTAGAATAAGATATAATATGAATTAGGTTCTAAAATAGATTATTGAATGATCTACTGATCATTCAATAATCTATCTTGATTAGAAGCCTGCGTAGTTTAGTAGTCAAACAATATTCAAAGATAAAAAATCCAATAAGAAGTAAACAAATTTAACAAAAAGTCAGATCAAAATCTAGTTCGAATACCTACTGCATTGATACCTATCAACATCAAGCTGGTTAATTAAATTATGGTTCCATGAGTGACACGTGAGTAATCAACATCTTACCCAACTTTTTGTCACTGAGCTAATATATAAACAGGTAGATTTCAATCAACATTCAATTTGAATTCTTGGAAAATATTCACAAAATTGTGCTATCTGCATCGCAATCAAGCCCGCAAATGACTTCGATAATTTAACAAGAAACATCTGACAACCTTATTAAAACAATATATTCCAAATGTGATTTTCCTCATTATATTCCAGATGAGAATTAGGTTGTCAAGATAGCAAAAATTACTTGCCGAAAGCCTAATTTATTCGTGCCTTGAAGCGAGCTCACCGAAACAGATTCGCCTCGGCTAACCGTTGAATTTAAAAACACAACACTTCCGTAATGGGACTTACGTAATTCAAAAACAATATAACAAAAACTGGCATACTTAATTCAGTTGAGTTTTGCGGGTTTCATTCAGAAATTCACAGAACACTCGCGACGTGGTTATATCGAGAGAGGCGCGTGCCGTCGGCGCCAGAGTCGGTAGCGTACTGAAGCGGCGCGTCCTTCGACTTTCACTCCAAATGATAATACTGTATAATCCAACTATTTTAGATCGTCATGCTTGACTCCAGCTTTGTCTTGACATCCTGGGGCGTCGTCTGTAGCAGCATAATCAAAGCTTAGAATCTAGCTTTGACGCACGTAGACCTAGGTAGGAGTCCTTTCTGGCACGGTGGCTTGCATAATGTGCTGTTTACACGCTTTGTCGAGAATTTTCCTGATGCTTATCTAGATGAATGAGTTTGCCTTCATGCCGTGTAACGATGTCCTGTGTATGTTGTTTATTTGAGAACCATCTGGCGTGGGGTTGAGTTCACCTTCTGAATAAACTGCCGTCATTAAGGTCATCTGCATTACCTTATTAAATTCGTACTCTATGTGCATAATCTATCTATCTATATTCATAGTGAACAGGTAGGTACTGTTCTCTACTGACTGACAGATAACGCAAAGCCACCAGGAACCTAGATATTTGAAAAATATTCCTTGAGTATACCTTAAGGGGGAAGCTCACGAGGGATTTTTTTGAAATTCAATTCCGAAGGGTTAACGGGGGTTACAAAGTTTATGAATTTATTTACCTACTAGCTGTACCCGCGGCTTCGCACGCGTGTTCATTTCTCTAGATTAAAAGTACTATAATATGTGATGTTCCAGGACCTAATATTTTTGTCAAAATTTCTTCAGCCGTCTAATGTTTTTTTTTTTTCGATTTCTCGGTATCTAATTATCGGAATATGATATCAAGTACCCTAGTTTTGAACTAAAAGCTACTGGACCGATTGCTATTCGGTTTTCACTATTGAATAGCTTAGGGTTTGACTTAAAAACTGGGGTACGGGTATCTTAATTCGATAATTCGTTATTTTTATTCAAACCCTAAGCTATCCAACAGTGAAAACCACATCGTAATTGGTTTAGTAGTTTTTACGTGATGCGCGAACAAACATACAGACAAACAGATAAGCAAACAAACAGACAGACACGAATTTAGAAAAAGGTTATATTCTTGTTCAGTAGCTTATCTAAAGTACCCTAGACCCTTTTTTTTAAGTATAAATATAGAACTATATAGACTATTAAAATTGAGGGCATAGCTGCGGACCGTAGCTAGTCTGTGAAAAATTCACATTAGTGTATAAAATCCTGACATACCACTTCCCGCTACTACTTATGACTATAATTATATAGTTGTTTTATGCCACTATTATAACTCTGATTGGTCGTTGAGCAGTTTTTTCTGTTAATTTGTATATGTTGATTTGTACTACATTATTTTATAAGATTTTTGAAATTTGTTCTATAAACAGTTGCAGTTACATAATAACAAACTTGAAAACCAAATAAACAAGTTGAACGGCGGCCTTGCACACCACCTTGGCTGTTATTTGTTCAGGTGCACTAGGAACACATACTTCTGATATTATCTTCAACTATAAAATGTTCTTGATGATTATTTCTCCTATCATTCCCAAAATTGAAGGAAACACGAATATTGGAAAAATTGACTCCGAAATGAACATAAGGTTTGGTTAATATTTTGAAGGTTGTTCTTGAAACTCGACACAGGGATATTTTACAGAAGCATTTTGTAAAATTACAACAATTATTTACTTATGAACCACAAAATAATCACAGAAGGCAGTGATCATTATCATCATCATCATCAGCCTATATTTGTACACTGCCGGACGCTGGCCACTCCTAATGCACGCCACTGAGCTCGGTATTCAGTTCTCCTCATCTATTTTCTTCCAGCCGCTTTTTGCAGGTAATCACTCCACCTGGCCACAGGGCGTCCTACACTACATTTGCCTAAACGTGGTCTCCACTCGAAGACTTGTCTACCCCAACGGTTATCGGTTCTTCTTGAAATGTGAACAGCCCACTGCTACTTTAGCTTAGAGCTATGTCTGTCACCTTGGTTCTCCGTCTTCTCCGTTAATCTTGTCCTTCAGAGAAGCAAAGCTCTTCATAATTTGCTGAGCGACCTTATGGACTAGTTTAACCGTGTGTGTCCACGTTTCGGCTCTTTAGGTTATGACTGGTAGGACGCACTGATTGAAGACTTTTGTCTTCAGGCACTGTGGTATGGACGTCGAAAAGACGTGACGAAGCTTGCCGAATGCTGCTCAACCCTGCTGAATTCTTCTGTTGGTTTCCTTCCTAAAGTTGTTCTTACCCAATTACAATATTTGTCCAAGGTAAACATATTGTTGGACAACTTCAAGCGGTTCACCATAGCCTGCAATCGGTTCCAGATCAATACGATCATTAAACATGATCTTTGTCTTATCTATGTTCATTCCGGGACGATGCGTCGAGAAGCATCATCTAGATAGGTTGGTCATCATACTTTGCAAGTCATGCAGCAACTCCGCCACTAGGACGATATCATCAGCAAATCGTAAGTGTGAGATATTCTCGCCATTGATATTAATAATGCCCATTTCTTTTCAATCCAGTGTCCTAAACATATCTTCCAGGACATTTGTGAACAGTTTTGGGGATATAAAATCCCCTGTCTCACTCCCCTGCACAATTGGATATGAATAGACTGCTGGTTTTGTGCTTGGACACTTATTGTCGCGGCTCATACAGAACCCTCAGCATTTCGATATAGTCTACTTGACAACGCTGCAAAGACTCCAGAACTGACTACAGAATCATTTCATTTCATTTCAAATCATTTCATTTCATTTCAATCTTTAGACTTCTGTATAACCTGCATACCGAGTGTATGTGGTCTATGGTGCTAAATCCTCCGCGAACCCCGGACTGTTCAGGAGGCTGGAATTCGTCAAGTCTTCTTGCAAGACGATTTGAGATGACCCTCGAAAACAACTTATAGACGTGGCTCAAGAGTGAAACATAACGGTAGTTCTTTAAAATGGGTTTATTCCCTTTTTTAAAGAAGAGTTCTACCAAACTCCTGTTCCACGCCTGTGGAGAGAACTCTAGAGGCGTGGAACAGGAGTTTGGTAGTACTCTGGAACCATGGGATGGGAGAACCCATTGTTAAGAATGGTGCTAAATAACCCCTGAAGCTCCCGAAGTTCGGGTTTCCTCCCTGCTTTCAAGAGCTCTAAAGTTATACCATCATCACAAGGGTCTTTCCATTCTTAAGTTGTTTGAGTGAGCCACAAAATAAACACAGAAGTTAGTCTGCTTCATAGTTTTCGAGTCAGGCTGTAGAAGGTGTTATTTAACGATTTTCGTGACTCGTGAAATCATATACAATTATTTCATGCAGAGGCGGAAGATAATATTTAAGTTGAAAAATAAGTCCAAGGCGCGCATTATGTCGAGAAAATTCTTGCTTTCCCAAAAACGGCAAAATGTCATGAACAGAGCTCGTCGAGGAGGCTTACAATACAAGCTACATGTTTAATTTAAAAATAATGTGCCGGCTCGTACATACATATGTATAAAATATTGTATTTTCAATTCACTATTTCAAGAAATATACAAAAACAGTACACACGATGATTATTGATGATGCCCGTATATATTAGCAGACTATAAACCGAGTTTGTGAAAATGAGAACAAAGAGTCCGAGATGATTCTTTATTAAGATCTTATTCCCATCAACACGACACATATTTGCAGGAAGCACAAGATGTTGAGAGGACACCAGCATATTAAAATTTCAAAAGGACACGAGACATCCTCTACCTACCCTGAACTTGACCAGCATGGTCGGTTATGGCCCATACATTCTCTCTAACGAGACATTGACAACACATAAGTTCAAAAAATAAACCCCTAGTACGGTCGGATAATAAATAGAAATAGCCTGACACTCTTAAGTAGACGACGAATCGATTGATACTTTGCTTGTCAAAATTGGACCAAGGTTTTTTGAACTCATAACCCTTCCTTTGCTCCGCCTTAGTCGGGTAAAAAAATAAACCTAGCCTATGAATTTCTATAGCTGAAGACAAATCAATTGATACCTCGCTTGTAAAAATAGGACTAATAGGGGCGACGCTATAGTGGAACATCCACATACCCACATACATACATACATACATACATACATACATAGTTCATACATAATATATACATACATAAATAGAAACATAGACTGTAAATTCAGTACCCTTCCCTTGCTTCGCCGTACTCGGGTAATAAAATGTATTTTGTTGTCAACAAGGATAAGATATTAAACTGGAAAACAGAATCAAGACGTAGTTTTGCTTTGATTTATTTTCTCAAACTTGTGTTTCTTCAAGTGTTAGTCTGTAATATTGGTGGAATAGTAACCATTAGGTGTTCGTTAACGTGCACGGGTATGGGCAAATTATACAAACGCCAAAAACGTGCCATTATCGTTCAACGTTCTCTCCGAAAGTCCCTAGGAAGTTTCAGTAAAGTTTCACCAGTTTACTGAATTGTGACTGACTGAGACTCGATATTTTGACTTTTTAATGAAAAACTTGTTATCTCTTTACTTTGCCGGCTAATTCAACAAACGTGCGGGCCAATAAAAAACCCTAAACTCTACTCATTAATAATCGTTGTAGAACATAACATTAAAACGGATCTTATATACAAACTCCTTGACCGAACTTTCAGAATCGTGTTGCTCTCGTGAGCCGCTCACGACCACAGACTCAGACGAAAGGTGAACGATCCGCGTGTAAAAATAAAGATAAGGACATCATAACTTTAATTGCAGTGACTGCATTGCAATTCGTTTCGTTGAACATTGTCGTTTGGGCGTGTTGGGCGGAGGTCACGCCGGTTAACAATGAATCTCAATGAGGGTGAAGTCTTTAACGTTTTGCTTGTAGTTCTTACCGAGTAATGTAGTGATTGTTTTAATTGTTAAATTGTTTGCTTTCATTTTAAGTCTATAAGCCTATTTTATGTTTATCAAATTTGTACTATCCATACCGATATATAAAAGTGAAACGTTGTGTGTTTGTTTGTTTGGGGAGCTTTCACGCGATAACGGCTGGACGGATCTTGATGAAACTTGGAACGGAGATAGCTTATACCCTGGAATAAAACATAGGATTTTTATCCCGGAAAATTGTAAGTTTCCACGGGCAAACAGGAAAAACTGGACAATTGTTGATTACTCGCTGTAAGAAACGGTTGCCATGGAAACGAAAAAAGCAAAGAGGTCAAAATACATCAAGAGTGGTGCCACAGAATACCTTTTAATACTACGTAGTTGTGCTATACCTACTTTTGCATTGGTTTTTAATATCCTAGAACATAGGATGCTTATTTTATTTCTTTGATAAACAGTAGTCCGCGTGGACGAAGTCGCGGGCGGGAAAACTAGTATATTTCTAAGGGTAGAGAGCTTTCAATATATTTAGTTGTTTACATGGTGGTTAATATCACCACCGTCAGGTCAACATCGTTTAGCTCAAAAACAAATGCCAATTCCAAGTTAAGCTGTTGATTGTTTGGATTAAATGTATACTTTGTATAAACTTGTCACACGATTCCGTATCAAATTATTCCGTATCGCTTTATTGTTACTTACTAGAAATAGGCTTACACTCTTATTATGAAAAATACAATCAAAGCGAAATCCTAACTTTAAAATACAGATTCCAATTCGTATAATTCGTTCAAGTAGTATCTAAACTAATGTATAAAATAAATAAATCTATACATATAATTCAATAACTATTACAATTAATCACTGTGAATAAATAATCAAACATTAATAACGGGTAAAAAATATATATATAATTAATGTTTCACTAAAAATATTACAATTCTTCTTCTTCTAGTGAACTAAAAACGCACACTAAGTGCTTTTTTAATGGATTAAAATAAAAATTTGATAATTATGACCAAAATTCAACGAAATGCTTCTAATGCATTGTTAACGTCTTCGTATAGGTCATCTGCCATCACAATAAGAATTAATATTGATTTACTATTATTTGTTAATATACACTTTGTCCAGGTCTTAGTTTAACTATTTCAGGTTTATTTGGATCTCCATTCCCTCTTACAACATAAACTGTTTTTAAGCCGTCATCTTCATTACGTTTATAATAATTATTAACATTGCCAACGTTAACTTTTTCTTTTTTTACGTAAAAATTGTGTTTATTATCAAAAACGTAGTCCTCGTTATTAAAAGTTGTAGTGGGGTATTTGTTATTATTGTTATAAAAGTTTTGTCTATTATGATAATAATTTTGATTATTCTGGTAGTTATCATTGTTATGATTAGGGCTGTAATCATAATTGTGATATTTTACGGACTGATACTTGTAATTATTATTAATTGCTTGAATGTTTGGTCGGTTGATATAATTATTATTATCCTCCTGGCCATTGCTGTAAGAGTAAGTTGTAGTTTGATATCTGTTATTATTTGTGAAAATGTGTGGTTGATTATGATAATAATTTTGATTATTCTGGTTTTCTGGAAAATATAACTGTTTGATTTTTCTATTAGAATCTTTTTGGCCATTGTATGATTGACCTTCTTCAGGGAATTTTAATGTTCTACTATCTCTAACATTATTGTGATTAAAATTTACATTTTCAGATGGAAATAGCCATTGAGTTTTGTCTTTATCATATTCAAAACTATCATCAGCAAGATTTTGAGTAGGTTTGTTCTGTATACGCTTCTCTATTCTAGCATTGTTATCCTTAAATCTGATTTGATTTCCAGACCCATAATTACTATAATCATAAGCATAGTTTGATCCATAGTTTGGATTATTATATAGACCAGGTCTATCGTAAGGCCCAGGTCTCTGTATGCCATAGCCTTGTCCATAGTTTTGACTGTCATAAGGCCCTGGATAACCCTGGTTTTGATTATTGGGATAGAAACCATAGCTTTGACCGGAAATTTGGTCATTTGGGTAGCCGTAGTTTTGCTGGGTGGGGTTGGGCTGATAAGTACCGTAACCTTGACCAAGCTGATTATAAAACTGTTCCAGATTCTGGTTAGGAAGTTGAGGAGCACTGAAGAATCTGAAGAAGCCTCCGTTATGGTTGTTGAGGTAGTGGATAAGCTGTTCAGGGTCATTGGGGCACTGGGGGTACGCGTATCTGCATGTGCCAGTGTTCCCTTGGGCAGTCATGCCGAGGAATACGGCGCGCCCGAACACGAAGAGTGGGGAGGTACTGATACCGTTGTATGCTGACAGTAGGCTGTGGAAAAGAACACATTTCAAATTTCAATCACTTGGAAATTATCATCTATCTGTACTTAATAATAAAAATAAAGCAGTTTACAAAAAGTCTGTACACTGAAGAAAATTTAAACAAGATTGTCTAGGATACTTTAAATAAGCTACTGAACAAGAATATATGTCTGTCTACATCATACCTTCATACATATGTATATCTGTTTGTTTGTTCTTACATCACGTAAAAAGTACTGAACCGATTGAAATGCGGTTTTAACTGTTGGTTAGCAAAGGTTTTTGACTTAAAATCAAATCTAAATAAAACTATCTCGATTCGATTGGTTATTCCCTTTCTCCCCACCAGCTTTGTCCCACTAGTGGGGAGAAAGGGAAAAGTAAAAAATGTATGGCCTTTCTCCCCACTATGGAATATATTATTTGACAGTGGGGAGAAAGGTAAAAATCGAAAAAGTATTCTCTTCGTCCCCAGTATGGAATCAAAAAATATACCTTTCATAGTAGTGGGGAGAAAGCGAATAACCAAATTTACTATAGCATAATGTCCCACTAGACTTGATATGAAGCAAACATTATTTTCAGTAAGGACAATTATGGAGATATCAAGGATATCAATGATTGCGTAGTCGGGAGAAAGAGAATATTATTTGGATTATTACCTTTCTCCCGACTGTCAAATAATATATTCCATAGTGGGGAGAAAAGCCATATTTTTTTATTATTCCCTTTCTCCCTAATAGTGGGACAAAGCTGGTGGGGAGAAAGGGAATAACCCGATTCGATGAGTAGAAGGCAAGCAATCGACAAAACTATTTGATAACTGATAGAATTTTTGTAAAAGTTTATACCTAGTTATTATGTATCCCACATAATGATACCCTTTCCACAGAAAAATGAACATGCTATTAAATAATATAAAAGTTACTAATTTTTATTGGTTTGTACGAGCAGCATAGCGTTTCACCTGTAGTTAAGTGACGATGTCGAAAAAGATAAACAGAGTAGGTAAGTCTAAAATGTGATTGGATCCAAAGATTGCTGCTGATTGGATGGCCTGAAAGGATATAGAATTTTCTACTTGAGGATGGCAGCCAGCCAGGGGGACATTAGTGTGCTACCACCAAGGCTTTTAAGTATTATATTTTCCTTCTTTGGAAGCTCATGCTCATTTTTGCACTGTTGGTTGGTTTGAACCACGCCAAACACCTTAGCAATCATCTCATGTTTCAATGTGGAAAAGAGATGCTGAACTTCTTTGACACTCCGGACGGTACACATTATAAACTTGTATAATAAGTGGACTTACGTCAGCAAAGGCTGAATCCCAGCAATAGACTGCAAGACTCCGCTGTCGCTGAGGGCTCCGCCTCCTGCTGCCTCGCACAGCAGCCGAGGAACGCACTGGTAATCGTCGTAGCGGGCGATGGATGTTAGGGCTTCGGTGACGCTCGATAGGGCTTCGGAGGCGATTGATGGCCTAGGTCTAGGACGGCGAGGACGACCTATAAAAAAAGATTATTATTCGATAAAAAAATAATTAAAAGTAAATTATTCATTCAAACAAAATTACATACTAGTTTATATTCTGACGGGTTTAGATCCAGACACAGGTGTATTGAATAAGTTCATTTAAAAACATATTAAAAGAAGTAGAAGTAGCATTTAGCTAAAAAAAAACACGCCTGCCGCCAAAAAAGAACTTATGTCAATAAATTATATACTGTTGGAATGTGCTTATCAAGGCCTTTAATTAATTATATACTGTTGGAATGTGCTTATCAAGGCCTTTAATTAATTATATACTGTTGGAATGTGCTTATCAAGGCCTTTAATTAATTATATACTGTTGGAATGTGCTTATCAAGGCCTTTAATTTTATACTTTTTTTGTAGGTTTTTTTTCGCATTTGAAAAAGTAGGCATACTGCAAAGAAATTGACTTTTTAAAAAAAAAACCTGTTTTACTAGGGGGGATGCTTACATCCCAGGTTTTTTTTTTACACAGATTTAGACATATGGGGAACGAACGATACCCCATATGTCTAAATCTGTTCTGGCATTCAAAAGTTATGGTGGAATAAAGAAACTCACATACATACAAACATACATGAATGCTAAAAACATAACACTCCTTTTTTGAGCAGTCGTGTATTAAGGTTATTTTAATAAACTAAAAAGTTCGGACGCTTACGGAAAGGTTGTGGTACTGCATACCCCGGATTGACATAAGGCTTCAGCCCGTATCCGCCCTGTACGCCTTGAAGCCCTGGTCTTCCCAACGGCAGCCCAGCCTCTGCCCCTGGATAATACGGCAAAACCCCATTCTTAGGCTTCCTTCTACGTCTTCTTTTCCTCTTTTTCTTATTTCCCTGATCATCTACTTTATTATCATCTTGAAAAGTAACTCCTCCACTGTTGAAAGCTAAACCTTGATCGTTTTCAGGATATTGGAACTTCAAGGGTATATTTCCATTTAAATTTTGGCCATTAGCAGACGTATCAAAATTAGGATCATAATTTTGACCATCATAATAATCTTCAAATCTTGGAGGTCTTTGATCTCTGACAGAATCAATGAAGCCGTATTGTCCAGAGTCTTGACTATCAGGATCTGTCCCAGGGTCTCCTTGACTATCAGGATCTATCCCAGGGTCTCCTTGGTCATCAAATTTGACAAATCCATAGCCTCTTTGTCGGGGTTCTATTGTTATGTTAGGTTTGAAGATTTTTCTGAAAAGAGAAACTTTCTGGAAATTGAGCAGGCAAGCTAAGATTCGAGTGCTGATGCAGGTCAGTAACTCTTCGTAAGATTCGAGTGCTGATGCAGGTCAGTAACTCTTCGTAAGACGAACACTATTTTTCTATTACAACTTTTTTTCGTATAAAAATCCAATATGTGTACTCGTATGTATGATTTGTGTCGTACAAGCGTGATTGTTGTGCTCAGTGTTAGTGATAGTGCAAATTACGAGAGGCGTATTTATGTTCAGCACACAGAATTATTTTTGATTACTTACGATAATAACTCGACAGGATCGTAACTCGCTACGGTTTTATTTGAAGTTACGGCAGCGATCTCTGTCATTGAATAAAACAATGACAGAGCTAACAGGCAGACTGTCTTCATGTCCATTATTTTACTGAAACAGATACAAATATACACTTATAATAAAGCTGTAAGGAACAAAAAGTCTGTACAATGAAGATAAATAGGAAATATTGAGATAGGGTACTTAAAATAAGCGACTGAGACATGAGTATATTTTTTTTAAATAGTCTCTGTTCGTGCATCACGTATAAACTTCTGTACTGATTTCGGTGTGATTTTCATTATTGGATAGCTTAGGTTTTGACTTAAACAGGGGTAGTTAGTATCCTGACAGTTGAACGAGATAAAAAAACAGGCTAACAGCTGGAGGACAGAGCTTTAGCCTATCATCTATAAGTAGTCCTAAATATGTTATAACATTAATAATCTGTACTTTAGGACATGAGCATTCGTATACACGCGTATTTTTACAAGAGTGCAGTTTAATGTGAAATGGTACGGTAGGCCCTACCGGATTTGAAATTTTGAAGCTAATGGCCTTACTTTTGTTAATATTTAAAGTAAGTTGAGCTGCCGCCAATTTGAAACATTTTCCTGTTAACAAGGTATTTCTTCTTCTTTCTTATTCTACCAAATTGTGGTAACGGACGGTGGTGGGGGCGGAGTTTTTACTTGCACAGTGTCTAACTCGTAAGTAATCGTATTATTAACGCTAGTGGATATCTAAGTAAGCCCATATTTTTAAGTCACTAGACGCCAAGAATTCTTTTAACTGGAAATATAATCTTCTCAATTAAACAAATAAAGCTTTATTCGAAATACCTTTAGCTGTATATACTTTAAAATGAGGCGATACCTCGAAATATTCGGAAACAATGACCCATTCAAGTAACGGGCCTGAATTCCTCGCATTTTAAAAGTTTTCAGCTCGATAATTGACTGCCCCGATTCCCGCCCAGAATCGAAACCGCTACTGTCGAGTTTATTGTGTCAATAAATTGTGATAGTTTTCAAAACTACTTGTGGTATTCATGTTTGGAGCTCCTTGCATTTCTGTACTTGTGAACTCTGATGCTAAATGCATTTCTGTACTTGTGAACTCTGATGCTAAATGCATTTCTGTACTTGTGAACTCTGATGCTAAATGCATTTCTGTACTTGTGAACTCTGATGCTAAATGCATTTCTATACTTGTGAACTCTGATGCTAAATGCAATTTTGATTCTTTTTTGGTTGCTCAATTTTATCACGTTTATTTAAAAACTAGCTGTACCCACGGTTTCGCACGCGTGGTCATTTATCTAGGTTAAAAGTACTCTATGTGCTATTCCAAGACCAAAAAATGTATACAAATAAAAAAAACAAAAGAAATTGTCATACTTGAAGATTGCACGCGGGCAAAGCTGCGGGGCGCAGCTAGTCGAGCAGAGAAAAGATTGCACGCGGGCAAAGCTGCGGGGCGCAGCCAGTCGAGCAGAGAAGATTGTACGCGGGCAAAGCTACGGGGCGCAGCTAGTCGAGCAGAGAAAAGATTGCACGCGGGCAAAGCTGCGGTGCGCAGCTAGTCGAGCAGAGAAAAGCCTCAAAAAAATATTACAAAATATCTTCAATGTACAGAATTTTATTTTAAGTACGTGTACAGACAGATACGAAAATTAGTAAGATAAAAAAATATGCGAAGTTAAGTACTTTGACTGCTTGTTACCTTTTTATGACTAAGCGACTGAGATTGTCTGAAGAACTGATCTTGATGGAATTTTGACTCGAAAATATAAGTAATCATGACGAAGGATGTAGGCACCTTTTTACACGGCTGCCCTAAAAAAGGAGTGTTATGTTTTTAGCAATCATGTATATTTGTATGTTTGCATGTGAGTTTCTTTATTCCACCATAACTTTTATATGCCTGAACAGATTTAGATGTATGGGGTATCGTTAGAATCCTTACATCCCCCCGAGTAACATGAGCTATAATTTTTTTTGAAAACATTCAATGTGGCGGCAGTATGGCACCATTTTAAAACTCGAGAAAAATATTTTTTCTTCGATATTTACAACACGGGTAACAAATTGAAGGTCTTGATCAGCACATTCCAATATTTTTTTTAGAATAGCTATTCTTTAGCAGGGTAGGAATGTTTTTTTAGTTTTTAAGCTAGTTACATTTTAGAATAATGTCAACGCAAGCAAAGCCGCGGTGACTATGTTGTACAGGTACATAATAATGGGTAGATAAGTAAGCCTTGTCCATAACGCCTGATAAGTTGATAATATTATTTAACGTGCATTGCTGCGTTGGATTTAAAAAACATTGCGTGATTGTTAAATAAGGCAATTTAACTTAATTATTAGTTATAGTAGAGTAGTCGTTTACTTACGTACCTTACCTTACTTACGTACCTTACCTTACTTACGTACCTTACCTTACTTACGTACCTTACCTTACGTACTGATAAATATTTATTTTGTAGTATTTAAAGCTAAAATTTTATAAACAAAGTTCTGTGTTGAAATACAGTTTACCTAAAAATCCTGCCACTAAGTTTTTAGTGATTAAAAACAGGGAACAAAAACCTGTACAAATAATGAAGCCTCCTAACTGAACAATACAATATTAATGTTCTTACCTTAATTATATCCTCTCCGTAAGCCCAACCTCGCCCAACGCCGAGCACTAAATGTGTTCAAAACGGGTGAAATTTCACCACTACGCGTCGGCGGAGGAAAGTCGGGTGACATCATTGGGCTTATAAGGACTATTATGAATATTGTTCTGTGTTTGGCAGATCCTGTTACAGTTGGGTTTTGGCAGTGTTAGATAACGTTTGGTGACGTTTCATCCATTCATCTTTTTCATCATCATTCATTCATTTTCATCTGTCTATCAGAGCTATGGTAGCCTAACGGTACTTGGAATCCAACAAAACCGGGTTCGTTCCTAGGCTCCACATGATAAACTCTGACTCCAGAGGCCAGCACTACCTCATACGACAAACAAACAAACATCTATCTATCCAGTATAAAGCGAGCGATTATAAATACATATAATAAAGCAGTATAAGTAACAAAAAGTCTGTACAATCACAGAATAAATAATAGTACAAGTACAAAGAAGATAATAAATAATAGTACAAGTACAAAAAAGATAATTTAAAAAAAGTTGGTCCAGGGTACAAATAAGTTGGTCTAGGGTACAAATAAGCTACTGAAAAAGTTGGTCAAGGGTACAAATAAGTTGGTCTAGGGTACAAATAAGCTACTGAAAAAGTTGGTCTAGGGTACAAATAAGTTGGTCTAGGGTACAAATAAGTTGGTCTAGGGTACAAATAAGTTGGTCTAGGGTACAAATAAGTTGGTCTAGGGTACAAATAAGTTGGTCTAGGGTACAAATAAGCTACTGAAAAAGAATACTTTTTTGTATTTGGTGATTTTGTCTGATTGTTCGCGCATCAGGTAAAAACTACTGGACCAATTGCGATGCGGTTTGTTGGAAAGCTTAAGGTTTGACTTAAAAACTGTTGTACTTACTTGGTATCTCAATCCGATGAGTAGAAGCCGAGCAATTAATTCATTAATTTATTTATTTATTCATTAACAATTGCAAACTTACAGCTACAAGCCAAAACGTTCACAATGTTATACTATATGCGTAAATAAAATAACACATACATAGAAATACGAGCAATGGGGTCAGTATGTATGTCAGCATCATGCATCTCGTTAAGGAAACGGTTGATAAAAAAAACATTTGACGTCTGAATGAAGTTTGAAGATATTACTTTTGGTTCTGGAATAAGACACGATCATTAAATCCCAAAAAAATAAATATGGGGCAAAGCCGCGGGCACAACTAGTCTTCCAAATAAAAATGAATTCTCAATACGACTGTATATTTTTGAGTGTGTACTGTTCAGTTCATTCATATCGCCGGGAAACGATTTCGATAAAAAAACAGGGTGGGGATGTGTCGGGGCGCTCGGCCTTTTGTTTTTCGTGCAACGTCTACGCCACGTACAATTTGATCCGATCCTGGAACCGGCTCGTCCGCTCTGTGCTAGAGTTTAGGGTACCGCTGTGAGCTCCAGAACTTATTCTTCCAATAATGTGCCTAATCTTTATTTTAGTCCGGACTTTCCAGGCGCTGCAGCCACGAACATGTTTTTTTACTTGTATTCCACCACTTTCCAGGCGCTGCAGCCACGAACATGTTTTTTTACTTGTATTCCACCACTTTCCAGGCGCTGCTGCCACGAACATGTTGTTTTACTTGTATTCCACCACTTTCCAGGCGCTGCAGCCACGAACATGTTTTTTTACTTGTATTCCACCACTTTCCAGGCGCTGCAGCCACGAACATGTTTTTTTACTTGTATTCCACCACTTTCCAGGCGCTGCTGCCACGAACATGTTATTTTACTTGTATTCCACCACTTTCCAGGCGCTGCAGCCACGAACATGTTTTTTTACTTGTATTCCACCACTTTCCAGGCGCTGCAGCCACGAACATGTTTTTTTACTTGTATTCCACCACTTTCCAGGCGCTGCAGCCACGAACATGTTTTTTTACTTGTATTCCACCACTTTCTAGGCGCTGCAGCCACGAACATGTTTTTTTACTTGTATTCCACCACTTTCTCAATTTACTTAATCTTATGTATTTTTAGGTATTCTGTGGTCTAAGTTTACTTTTTGTTACAACACCAGAATCTATGCGCTACCCTGTCTACTATCTACATCACAAGTTATACGAATTAAAGATTACTAAAACATCCATTTTGCCATAGATAAATCAATGATTTTGACGATTTCTTCTGTGCGAATTTAAATTTTGCAATTGACCATGTGTAATAGTGAGTATCCGCGCACCCCTCAGGGGTTCCAAAGGGGGGAAGGGAGGGGTGGGTGGGTTCAAGTGGAATGAACGGTAAGTATCGGAGTGATTTTACGTCAAAAGATAATTATTATAAAAAACTAAAGGAATAATTAATTTGTATCACAGACGGGACTCGAGCCCGAATCATCTGTGGCTATGCCACAGGCTCTGCGCGGGACACGTTTTCAACTACTACTTTGATTAGTTCTAACTGCCAATATTTTTATAATTGCACTTATTTTTCGATACAATCAAACGCTCTTAAGTCTCTAATTTGTTATACATATTTTGTAGGTATCTAATCAACTTAAATTTCTGTCCGCGATAATGACAGTTTTTTATAGAAAGTTTTTTGTCAGGACTTTTCAGTTTTACATATGGAAACCCTACATGCGATCGTATCAAAGTTAATCAATAACGAACACGATCACGGCCATCTTATTCAAAGCTTTTTTGTTTTATAGAAAGCTTATTGTCAGGACTTTTCAGTTTTACATATGGAACCCCTACATGCGATCGTATCAAAGTTAATCAATAACGAACACGATCACGGCCTTCTTATTCAAAGCTTTTTTTTTTTTATAGAAAGCTTTTTGTCAGGACTTTTCAGTTTCACATATGGAAACCTTACATGCGATCTTATCAAAGTTAATCAATAACGAACACGATCACGGCCATCTTAAGGGCGTCACAGACGACTAAGATACGATAATATTTGATGTTACGATATCTGCATGTAAAATATTATAGCATCTTAGGGTATCACACACGGCTAAGATACGATAATATATTGAAATTATTCATTCGCTCGCTGGCCGTCCTAGGTGCCACGCGTATTTCGTCACTGCTTTATATATACAGGTTGATAAAATGTGAGTAGTACGGTTTCAATATTAGATTTATTAGATAGCTCATCAGACGACGATTCTTATTTTGAATTTGATATGCAAGTTGCATTAGCGCACTGTAAAAGGTGATCACTTTGGATAGAAAATCACATAAAATTTTGAAAAAGCCGCGGTGAATGTAATCTTTAAGCAGATGTTTCTACAAAAAAAAACAATCTTATTTTAAGAAGCCGAAGGAAACTTTTCTCGTAATTCATAATTTGATTAAGGAAGATATAGTGAAACAAAATACGAACACTTGGGAGAGCATTTGTACAGAACAACGACTTGCAGTATGCTAACAACCATCTCGTTTACCTCAGCGTTCAAACATAAAAAACTACAGCTAAATCGGTCCATTCGTTCGAAAGATACGAATCGCACCGTTCCCCCCTCGCCCCCTTCACCCTCTCCCCCTCCCCCCCCCCCCCCCCCCCTCCGCCCTCCATCCTTAAATTATAGCTATGAATCATCTTGTTTATTCCAGCTTTCAAACAAAAAAACACAGCTAAATAGGTCCATTTGTTTGGAAGCTACGAATTTCACCCCCTTTTCTTTCTCACCTCCCCCCTCCCCCGTCCCTTTCCCCATATATCTAAGAACCATCTCGATCATATCAGCTTTCAAACAGAAAAAACCGCATCAAAATCGGTCCATTCGTTTGGGAGCTACGATGCCACACATACACACACCCACCCCCACACACAAACACACACACACACACACAAACACACACACACACACACACACTCAGTGATACACACCCTTAACTTATAACAACCGTCTCTTTGTTCAGGGGTTAAAAAAAAAAGTCCCGAATACAAAACAGAGCAACCTGTAGAGCATATACGACATATTTTATATCTTAAGATAGTATATTAATATATATTTTCTATCTTTTACGATATATTTCGTATCTTACGATGACATCTTTTAATAAATTCCATATCGCTCGATATCTTAAGATACTGTAAGATACAAATACATATTATCTTCGCCGTTTGTGATGGTTCATATAAATTGTATAGCGAGCGATATTTTATCTATTATCGTATCTTAGCCGTCTGTGACGCGTTTTATTCAAAGCTTAATTTCAATTAACAATTACAACACCAAAGACAAAAAAGAACTAGAGCAAAACTTCACATTGACCTTGAATAACCGGTATTGCGTCATGGCAGCTTAACCGAGGCTTAACCGGTTGCTACCGGTAACCAATTGTTTGGGTTGCCCAACTCTATTGACAGTTTGACAGGGTGACAACCGATTGACCAATCAGAGCTGGTGACCGATTAGGTTATTGCTTGATTAATGATGGAGGATTAAACTAAGATTAATGTTTTTTTTTAACTGACTGCTGCGGCTTAGCGGCCCAAAGAAATGTTTGATCTTAGATATTTATTTTTGACTTGTGTATTTTACCCATGCCAGATTTCACTGATGCCTACTGCAGTAGGTATTCTATTTATTTATATACATCTACGACCTCTTTAACCACGTTAGAATTTCTTTTTACATCCAAAGTCTGACTGGAAGAGATAGCCCCGAATTTATTTTAGACTAGCTGTGCCCGCAGCGTTACCCACGTGGTAATTTTCTTTGATGTAAGGACCTTATAAGTTATTCCAGAACCATAAGTACCATCATCATCATCATCATCATCATCATCATCCTATACTTGTCCACTGCTGGACGTAAGCGTCTCCTATACATGCCACTGTCCTATACATTCAGCTTTCTGCATCCTGTTTCTTCCAGCTGCTTTTCGCAGGGCAGGTTTTGCTATCGGTTCTTCAGGAAGGAAGAAGTGTGACCAGCCCACAGTCACTTCAGCTTGCTTATCCTTAGAGCTATGCCGGTTACTTTGGTTTGGAACAAAAGTACCAAAATACAAAATTTCATCAAACTTTGTTTAGGCATCAAATCATTTTTATCGGCTTTTACTCATCGGATTGAAATACCAAGGACATCAGTTTTTAAGTCAAACCTTAAGCTATTCAACAGTGAAAACAGCATCACAATCGGTCTAGTAGTTTTTACGTGATTTGTGAACAAACATACAATCAGGCAGACACGATTTAAAAAGATGTTATATTCTTGTTCAGTACAGTAGGTAAACTTGAAGTACCTATCCACATATCAAAATTTCATAAAAAACAATTCAGCTGTTTCAGCAGCGGGAATCGAACTCTAATCGAATGGTATGCAGCCATTACGTGACTGTTTAACTCTCACATGATGGATCGCGTGCAGTCGGCTGTCGATAATGTCGGGTCAGTAGGAGATCATAGTTACGTGACTGGTTAACTCTCACATGATGGATCGCGTGCAGTCGGCTGTCGATAATGTCGGGTCAATAGGAGATCATAGTTACGTGACTGGTTAACTCTCACATGATGGATCGCGTGCAGTCGGCTGTCGATAATGTCGGGACAGTAGGAGATCATAGTTACGTGACTGGTTAACTCTCACATGATGGATAGCGTGCAGTCGGCTGTTGATAATGTCGGGTCAGTAGGAGATCATAGTTACATTACGTGACTGGTTAACTCTCACATGATGGATCAAGGCGCAGTCGGCTGTCGATAATGTCGGGTCAGTAGAAGATTTACGTGACTGGTTAACTCTCACATGATGGATCGCGTGCAGTCGCCTGTCGATAATGTCGGGTCAGTAGGAGATCATAGTCGTCTCTTTGTTCAGGACATTTTTTTTTTTTGTTTTGATAGTTACATTACGTGACTGGTTAACTCTCACATGATGGATCGCGTGCAGTCGGCTGTCGATAATGTCGGTTCAGTAGGAGATCATAGCTACAACACTTTGACCTTACCAGCTTTTTAGCATTAACTGGTAGAAAATGGGTGAAAGACTCTGTCTCTCTGTCAAATTCCTTCAGCTAATGGAATACTGAAGATCCTGATGAAGGTAACTGTCGCGACCAACTAGCTTAGTAAGCCGTTCAATTAACAGCCTAGTCTTTTTACTAAACGGCGCCGTCTTTTTACTAAGCGGCCTGAATGATATTCATAGTTTTTATGTTCAACCTTACTAACCTACCTAGTTATAAAGGCGCAATTCTATCAATTAGAGTAGCAAACAGATGAATATTTATTTACACAACTAACCTATTTTTAGGCGCAATTCTCTTCTTTAGTAAAAAGACTAGTTAGGCTGTTAGTTGAACGGCTTATTAAATTACACTGGCCTTCAAAACTAAGTACCACTCATAATGTCTGTCTGTTCTGGAATACGTACGTAATTTCGAATGTCGTTTTTGCGAATGTTTATTGCTCGAAGTTTATTCATCGAATACTAACATCGTCGAAGGGTATTTTTTGCGAAGGGTCAAAATTGCGAAAGGTACGTTTGCTCAAATGGTTAAAATTGCGAAGGTTTATTCCTGCGAAGGGTCGTTTGTTCGAATATTGTAATAAGCGAGTTAATACTGTCCACATATTTTATTCCTGTTTATTACACTAATGCCCAAAAAAGGAGTGTAATGTTTTCAGGGTTCGTGTATGTTTGTATGTATGTGAGTTTCTTTATTCCACCATAACTTTTAAACGCCTGAACAGATTTGGATATATGTGGTATCGTTAGAATCCTTACATCGTCCCAAGTAAAATGAAGCAACTTTTTTGAAAAATCTGTGTGGTGGCAATATGGCTCCAAAACAATTGCGAAAACTAAACTTCGTGTTTTATAATATGAATATCAAATTGAAGGACTTAATGAGCACATTCCAACAAAAGGTATATAATTTAATGCCTAAGTTATTTTTGGCAGGCATGCGTTTTTTTTTTAATTTATGGCTTTTATCTAAAGTTGTTCTTACCTATTAGCTTTTAGATTATACGAACAAAAACAATAAAGTACCAGGTTAGCATATATTGCTAGAGCAGGAGTCGACGGTATTTCAAGACAAGACTCATTTGGTGGCAGTCAAAGCAAGGAGAACTTGTACTCAAGAACTTGTTAAAGTACTATAGTATATACCTATTTGATGTTATGCTTTCTACTTACAATAAATACTTTGAACTATTAAAATCTATACCTATATAACATACCTACTGAGTGAATGACAGCCAAGGCACTAAACTGTGCGTTGTGTGAAGTTTTAAAAATAAGAAAACTTTTCCTCTGAGTAAAATTTAATAGCTTCAATATTGAGGATACTTACCTTCCTGGCCCCGTTCGAACTATCCATTTTGTATACGAGCGAAAAACCTTTTTTTTTATTGGGTTAAAAATTGGTAGAATATTAGTATATTCGATCATAAGACCCTTCGCAGCAATAAGCCTTCGCAGTATTGATTATTCAAGCAAATGTACCTTCGCAATTTTGACCATTCGCAGTAACGACCCTTCGATGATGTAAGCATTCGATGAATAGACATTCGCAAAAACGACATTCGCAGGTGACTATATATCCCATCTGTCTGTTCGAGCATCATGTTAAAACTACTGGACCGTTTTCGATGCGATTTTCACTGTTGAATAGCTTAGGTTTTGCCTTACCTAAATCTGGTGTACATGGTAACAAGCAATTTAATAAAAACCTCTTAATTTTAAAAGTGTGGTAGGTACTAAGTTTTGAAGGCTGCGACATACCTACTGTATAAACTTTTATTTGTTAATGTAGGCAGGCTTTAGTCTGGCAATAAGTGCACACATTACGAGAAGCACGCCCTTTACTTATCGGTGATGGGGTTAGAACCATTCGGTGCAGGTGCGGTTTATGTGAAGAATACTTGATAGAACTACGGGGAACATCGACATACACGGAAACTGCCGGATTTGACAGTGGCTTTCGGCCAAATTCGAGAATTTTATCATAAAATCCGGAAACTGGTTGGGCGTTTACCGAAGGAAAATGAGTTTTATAATAAAGCAATAGGAACGAAAAATTCTGTACAATGAAATTTAAAAAAAAATGGTATATGGTACTTAAAATAAGCTACTGAACAAGAATATAACATTTTGTTAAATCGTGTTTCTTTGTTAGAATGTCTGTATGTTTGTTCGCGCTTCACGTAAAAACTGCAGGACCGATTGCGATGCGATTTTCACTATTAGATAGCTTGGGGTTTGACATAAAAACTGGGGTACTTGGTATCTCAATCCGATGAGTAGAAGCCAAGCAATCAATAAAAATATTTTTGACGGCTGTAGAAATTTTGATAAAATGTTGGTATATTGGTATTTTATGTCCTGGTATAGCACTTAAAGTACTTAATGCACATGATGGTCGGCGAGCCCCAAACTAAGCACGAGGCCTGTATCTAGGGCTCGAGTGCTAGACAAGTTTAACTCAATTAACTAAAGCAAAAGAAAGTAATGGTACACAGTGGCAATGCAAAACACGCAAATGTGTCACCTATGATCTGATATAGAATATAAATGAACAATAGAGATGAAAATGTATTTTGTTGGATCTAATCAATGGTGAGATGTAACTAGAACTTATTGTACCCGCCGCAAATTATTCAAGCAATAAATTCTGTAAAGGCCTTAAAAATATGCTATTATTTTTCTTTAGGCGTTTTGCTGTCTTCGGCGATTTGACAGCAAACCGGAACACAGTGAAGTTTGCACACTACTGCTTGGTGAAGCAGTAGTGTGCAAATTTTACTGTGTTCCGGTTTGAATGTCAATGTTTCCGACAAAATTACTTTGTTTGTTTGTCGTATGAGGTAGTGCTGGCCTCTGATGACAGAGTTTGTCAAGCCGCCCGAGGGCCTCTGACATGGTTTAACGACTGCTATTAATCAATAACAGCCGGGACCGACAGCTTAACGTGCCCACCGAAGCACGGAGCGATGGAAAACCGCACATAACTTAGAAAAGTCATTGGTGCTGGGCCTAGGTTTTGAACCCGGTATCGTTAGATTCTAATTTGCACCATAGAACCGTTAGGCCACCATCGCTCTCAAAACAAAATTACTGAGCATCAGATATATAAACTCACAAAAACAAACATCTCCATACTTACTTAGTATTATAAAAGCGACAGTAAGTCTGTCTGTCTGTGTGTTACAATTTCTTTACTAAACGGCTGAACCGATCTTGATGAATCGCATTAATAATATAAGGTGTGATGTGATGTTGATAACTGATCACGAAACCCAGTAAAGGGAAATACGGATATAATTACACAATCAAAATCTATGCAGTCTATATGTCTACTAATATCTACATCTTCACTTTTTTTAAATGTTATAATGATAAAAGATTTGATTGTTTGTATGTTTGTTTGTAATTGATAAACTCAAATACTGAACTGATTTTAAAATTTCTTTAACCTATTGACAGCTACATTATCAGTGAGTAACATGGGCAGTACATTATTTTTCAAGAAATTAGAAATCCCTACGAAAATTGCAATAATGTAACCCAAGGCACCCCAAGGTAACAAAAATAAAGAACGGAATGTCGTTGCCCTGGAAACGAAATAATGACAAGACTGTCAAGACGGTGAGTAAAAATGCAGTTGTCTATGGTCAATTCAATTTTTTTACAAGTTACGACGGGTATATAAAAATATATTATAAAGGCGAAAGTTTGTTTGTTTTATTGTATGGGTGTGTAAAGAAAGAAAGAAAGAAAAAACATTTATTCAACACACAACATTACAAAAAAAACATGGATAAGAACATAAATAAAAAGTGCTAATGAGTGTGTTGAAACGGGCTTATAATCAGCACAAATGCCCAGTGCATCACACTAGACGCAGGTTTTCATATAAACCCCGCGGGTGATGTAAAAAAGGGTGCGAAAAATGAATACAATATAATATATACTTAATTCATAAGATATATATATATATATATATGTTATATAGTACATGCATATTGTTCTATAAATACAAAACGATAAATAAAAATAAATAAACAATAAATACATAATATCAAAAATGGAAAACATAAATAAAAAACTGAAACTTTGGAAGACATTCAATTTGTTTAACAGTACTTTCAGTAGACGTTGTCTTGAAATGTGTGTATGTTACTTACTCCTTAAAGCTCACAAGGCTGAACAGATATTGATGAAATTTGGAATGGAGATAGCTTATACCCTGGAATAACACATAGGATACTTTCATCATCATGATCCATGATCCCTCACGCGGGTAAAACCGCGGGCCGCAGCTAGTACTTTATATATCATATTATGTACCAGGTATATTCCGATGTCATTTATTCAAGTTCATATTTTATTCTTTACAGTAAATACACCTATTAAAGAGCACCCACGAAGCTATCATATATCCCATCCCATAGATAAGGGGGCGTAAACAACATCACGTTCTGAGAGGAAGCTAATTGCAGCAAAAAGTAAATGTACTTATCTGTGGTACGGTACCACTGGTACTACCTGTATCTAATGCTCTGTCGCCCACATGACAATATTTAACTTGTACTTAATGACTGTGGCTGAGGGAGTCGGCTAAATGACTGGTAACTGGGAGTGCGTGTTCAATTTCCTCTTGAAGAACAAAAGCATTTTATGTAGCTACCTACCCCGGCGGAGGACGGAGCCGCGAGGATATACAAAGTCAAAGTATTTATTGTAAATGTAGCACTTTTACAAGTCAAAACTTGACATCTCCTGAACAAAGAGATTAGGTAAACTAAGATCGCTCAGCGAGCTATCTACATAGCACGCTAAAAAAAACTTCAAGCATAGCTGGATAGCATAGTTTCTCTGAAGGACAAGATTCGTAATGAAGATATCCGACGGAGAACCAAGGTGACTGACATAGCTTTAAGGATAAGCAAGCTAAAGTGCCAGTGGGCTGGTCACATTTCCAGAAGAACCGATTAACCGTTGAGGTAGACGAGTACTCGATTGGAGACCGCGTTTAGGCAAACGTAGTGTAGGATGCCCTGTGGACAGCTGCGAAAGGTGGCTGGCAGAAAATAGATGAGGAAAGCTGAAGACAGAGCTCAGTGGCATGCATTAGGAGAGGCCAAGTCGAGCGGTGGACAGATATAGGCTGATGACGAGGTAAACCAAGTATGCTTTGAGTTTAACAAGGACATTTACCTTATATGTACCGACTCAAAGTTAAATTTCACATAGGAAAAGCAAAATACCAATACTCTGCAGTTGAAAGTCACCAATCCACCAATCCACGATGCTTTACCACCACTCTTTTACTAAACGGGCTGTTAGACTGTGGAATGCTTTGCCCATCAATATTAGGAAATCCATTCAAAAACCTTTATTCCCCAGCGGTTGTCGGTTCTGCGAACTATGTGGCCTGCCCATTGCCACTTCAAATTGCAAACTCTGAGAGCTATGTTGATAACCTTGGTTCTTCTACGGATTTCCTCGTTACGGATCTTATCACGTAGTGAAACTCCAAGCATAGCTCTCTCCATTCCAAACTGCGCTACTTTGAGTTTATGTATGAGACCAAAAGTTAGCGACCACGTCTCAGTGCCGTATCACTGGCAACACGCACTGATTATAAACTTTCGTTTCTCGAATGGCGACCACGAACAAGCAACCGAAGTGTAGGGAGACCCCCCACACGATGGACCGACGACATTGTAGCCATCGCAGGAAGTCGATGGATGGAGGAGGCACCAGATCGCTCGTCATGGCGCCCTTTGGGGGAGGCCTATGTTCAGCAGTGGACTTCTAAAGGCTGACATGGTGATGATGATTAAGAAAGCTAAGTCATTCGTGGTCTTCAAAGACATGGTGAAGAAGCACTACCTGCCATAAAGCTGGATACTATGTTATTCATACATAATTTATGCAATATTCCTATTTGATTATGCTATTTTTTAGGCATATTTATATATTTTATCATAAACCTTTATGTATTATATTATATTACGTATATTAAGTATATTTTTATGTTGTTAACAATATGTAATTTATGATGACACGTATTTAAGTATGTATAAAAATATAAACTTATATTTGATAGCGATAAGGCGGCCTATTGTACGACATTGTTTTTTATGTGTAAGTACTGTTACTAAGTTTTCTATTTTGTGATGTGTTCAATAAAAAGTTATTGTATGGTACCCTTCTGACTCTACAGGTGCTTCGGAATACGCGTGTTAGAGAAGAGAGCTTCAAGAAACTCTATGGGGATGTCATTTTCTCCATTTTTGACAATTCTTTATATATTTTGTTTTAAATGTCAGAAGATAAAAGTGCCAATGAGAAATTATCAAAGTGACAAAACCATAAAAGTAAAAATAATAATACAAGTTACTACTAAGAAACCAGGCTGGACCAGTCCCCACAAGCAGCACGAGTATGACTTGTGCTCCAGCCATATAGGGAAGCGAGTGATCCGGCACACAGAGCCGCCGCAAGTCAACACATTTTGTGAGTGATACTTATAGCCAAACTTTATTACAGTTTGTTCGGTAGTAATACACAAAAAAAAAGTTTGTGTGACGAGACGGACAGGTCGCTCGCCTGATAGTAAGCGTCACGCCTGCTATGGGCAGGCGCAGTGCCACCCAGAACCATGGTTGCAAAATGTTGCGCGTCACTGCAGTGCGCTCGTCACCCTGAGACATTGGTTGCTAGGTCTCAATGCTCAGTAATTTCGCTGGAAACATTACCCTTCTAACCGAAACACAGAAATGTTTACACACTACTGCTTGGCGGCTGAATATCAGACTTAGGTAGGTATCTAATAATAGGGTAATGTAATTTGTCACTATTCACCGGACGCCCTGTAAATTGAAGTCAGTAGCGCAGCACATCCTGACCTGAAACACAGACAAATAATAGTAGGTACTGTTTATACTAGGATACCCAGCTAAAGTGTTTTTTTTTAGAATCTTTAACCTTGAACCAAGAATGTTGAATTGATCCTCAAAGATCAGTTTAGACGTTTGGTGCCGGAACTCCGTGGCATTTAGACATTAGTTAAATATTTACAAGTTATTTGCTGGATACATTTGAGATAAATAAATTCTCTATGCCTATAAAACAGTGGGAATTTGACCTACTACTTGTGCAACCTCCTTGGGTATGTAGCCAAAGATAATATAATCACTACGTTTTATGTAGCTAAGAGTACGGCACAGTACAGACTATATATGTACCGTGACGGCAGGTGCCCAATTTTATTTTTTATAATTAATGTAAAAACCGGCTATATACGAGTCGGATACAGGCACCGCGGAATCCTTAAAATTAAAATGTTTTGTTACAAATTTACTGTTTTCGGATTTTTCCCTTTACTTGTGCTTTATGACATCGCTTGTTGGTAAATTTCATGATTCTAGGTCAACGGGAAGTACCATCAAATAGGTTTTTATTTCCTTGCGAGTGTCAAAATATGCGACATAAATAAACGGCCGCATCTTTTGATTGCGATGAACAATCCCTTGAAGTTTGTTTATTTTTCACAAATTCAAGGGATTGCAGACCTGATAATTCAAACTTGATAACTCCACGCGTTCCTGAGTAAAGGGGTCTTGACAGTCAGACAGACGGACAACGAAGTGATAGGATCACTTTAAGGATTCCTTTTTTCCTTTTGAGGTACGGAACCCTAAAAAAATACTTGATTGCAGTTAGAAACTTCAAAATAACATGGTGAGAAAAATGATGTGAATAAAGTTAGGTACTTACAGTACTCCACAAAATACGTGTTTTGTGACAAAATGATTAAAGGAAAGACGCCACAAAAATGTAGAATGAATGCAAAGATTCGTGGAGGAAGATCTTTGACCTTCAGTGACATTGTACTGTCAATGCTACTTATGTCGCGGACATAGTTTGAAACCGGTTTATTTGACTTCAATGGTTAATTCGGTCAAATGCTGATTAAGGCGCTCAGCACACGAGCAACTTGAGTTTAGGAAACTATCAACTTTTACAAACTTTCATTAACGGTTGCCAATTGCAGTAACATAAGGCCCAGTTTACGGTTGCCGTGATTTTAAATAAACTTTCGTATCAGAATCAAACGTGTGGACACAACGATACGTAGAACAAGAATGACGCTGCGCTGAGGGCTGTGGGGGATGGTGATGTGGTTAAGTCGTACTACGAGTTGCAGTTTCCGGTTGCGGAAACCAGCAACTCGACAAAACTGGTACAAATTTGTCAGTTGCTAGTTACGGCAATTTTGAATTGATTTCGTCACCGATTGCAGCAACCGGAAACTATTGCGATAAGCGAAACTTGCAACAGTGTTGCTACGTCTGCGCAGTTTCTCAAAATTATATGAAAATTGTAAAAACAGCTGTTGCGAGTTGCTGGTTGCCACAACTCGGTGCTCAAAGTTGCTACGTGTGTTGAGCGCCTAAAAGTTGTTAAATTGATGATCGAATTGCCATTTCGTTCGATAATAATTTTATTTGTTTTAATTAAAAAAACAGGTTCTAATAACTGTTTAACAACATGTACATCCGTATTATTGTGAAGTTTCATAAGTTTATAAATTGAGTTATTTTGTATGGTTTGTACTTTATGAAAACATTGGGCAATTTCTAATCTAGTAAACTTTCCGTGATCCAGTCAACCATCTTCAGTAAACGACATTATAAACACTGAATAAATTTAGTTATAATTTAAGGCTGGATTGTCCATCATTTAAATTTAGATAATTCTAAAAAAGATTATTTTATCAGCAACTTCAGAAATATCGCAAAACTTATTCATACTACAACAATCATACAATCCATACCAATATATAAAAGTGAAACGTTGTCCGTTTGTTTGTTTGTTTGGGGACCTTTAACGCTCCGATAACGGCTGGACGGATTTTGATGAAATTTGGAATGGAGATAGCTTATACCCTAGAATAAAACATACGGTACTTTTTATCCCGGAAAACTGGAAAATGTTGATTATTCGCTTTAAGGAACGGTTGCCATGGAAATGAAATAACAAGTCTGTCAAAAAAGTTCAAGAGCATTGGTGCTATACCTACTTTTGCATTGGTTTTTAAACAGTAGTCCGCGCGGACGAAGTCGCGGGCGGGAAAACTAGTATTATATATTAATAAACATGATTATTGTCACAGAACATAGACAAGATCATTGTTGTCGATTATCATAATATAGGTGTTATAGTATATAGTTAATATAGTATAAGCTCCTTGTATATGCTATATAAGTACTTACTTATTGGAAATCAAGTTCTATAACTGTCACTTAGCTATTTCTCGATTCTAGTCACATTAGGTATCGCAGAGTAGGTAATGTATATGAATACAAAATAGGTACCTATCTTACCTTACGCTTCGGGTACCTACGCAGTATATTTAATACAATCAAGTAGGTATGTTTAATATCTAAGTTATTAACTTTATGCATGCACGAAATCTCATCAAAAGTTATGTTATGTAGCTTTTTGCGATCACGCTTTTTGCGCTTAACGATTTTCTTACTATAGTTTCGGCCTCAATTTAACAAACCGGTTTTTTCGCGAAGTGTCTGATATTAAGGCGCACCCGTGGCATCGTGGATCCACACTCAGTGTTTGTTATGTTGTCTCTGTGGAAGCACTTTTCCGTATAATATTTTTTATTTATTTTTGTTAAGTTATCAATTAAGTAATTGTTTCTTGATGTGATTAACGATATCAATTCAGTATTGAATAATTGGTGAGTTGTATTTTAATGTGTATTAAAGATTATAATTTTTTATATATATAAGAAAAATCGTTAATTCAACACTTATAAAAATAAGTAGTAAATTAACATATAAATTAAACATATAAATCTAATAGTAGTAGTAGTGTAGTAGTAGTAATAGTAGTAGTAGTAGTAGTAGTAGTAGTAGTAGTAGTATATATTTATATACGTATTTAAACACATACAATGTAGTAGTATTCGAAATAATTTAATACTGTTGTGTAGGGAGGAAGGGTAGGGAATTCACGTTATCATACAAAATATGAAGACGTGTTCATTTATAATCAACAATTTATAACGAACTCTAACTTTGTAGATAGCTGTCCTGAGTGAACATCCATTTTTACTGCCGTTTGGTTTCTGCCGTACTTAAAATTGATGAAGAAAAATATATTTTTATTATTTCAAAAAATCGCTCAGTCTCGTTAGATAGGTATTTAATGAAGTTGCATCGGCATTTCTTCTATTTGGTTTTGTTTACGATATATTCAGTTGTCGAGTGACCATTTTGCTTGAGTTGCACAAAATAAAGTAATAAAAGATTTGAAAAATGTAGGGTACTAGGGCATAACACGAATTTACTAACAAAATTATCGCGGCTATCTAGGATTTACTAGTTTACGAGATAATAGCCGATCGAGATAACGCATTTTATGCCCGCCCCAAGTCTGTACAAATTCTATAGTAAGAGGCCGTAAAGACAGATTTATTGGCGTATCACGTAAATACTACTAAACCGATTGCAATGTGGTTTTCACAGTTGAGTATCTTAGGTTAGTAGCTACTGAGCCCTATGCGTGTCCGACACGCACTGGGCTGTTTATTTTTGTTTATCAATGAGGACAGTGAGCAATCAAACAAATACTTGTTCGCTTGAAAACTTAGGCTAGTAGTTACTGAGCCCTATGCGTGTCCGACACGCACTGGGCTGTTTATTTTTGTTTATCAATGAGGACAGTGAGCAATCAAACAAATACTTGTTCGCTTGAAAACTTAGGCTAGTAGCTACTGAGCCCTATGCGTGTCCGACACGCACTGGGCTGTTTATTTTTGTTTATCAATAAGGACAGTGAGCAATCAAACAAATACTTGTTCGCTTGAAAACTAAAACTTGCTTTAATTTAGTAAGTAGGTACCTATATGTTTTTAAACTCGAAAATTAATTCTACAGGTGAGACAGGACAGTGTACCATAACCGTTATAGTTATATTAATTCTACAGGTGAGACAGGACAGTGTACCATAACCGTTATAGTTATATTAATTCTACAGGTGAGACAGGACAGTGTACCAACCGTTATAGTTATATGAAAACGTTCCTACGAGACCATCCATAACTTTATTAAATATTCTGAACTGAATTCACAAATTTTAGAAAAAAATTATCAGTAAGAAAATAGTTTTGATGCCAATCGATCCTTTTTCTTATAAGAATCAAAAGTATCTATCTACTGGACCGACTGAGGTTTGAGTACTAGAAATGTCAGAAATTGCGAAAACTTTTCCCATACATTTTGTACGAAATTACCTTAACCGTTGTAGCTACAAGAAATCGTTCTTAGGAGACTCTCCTTAACTTTTGGAGATATTTTGACCTGCATTCCCAGACTTTGTTAATAATTTTCAGTCATCAAGTAAATGGGAAGTTCACAAAAACAAACATTTTTGATCGTTTTAGGAAACAAGATCGATATTACCATTTTCTTGCTGACTGTATTTTTTTTCCAAAATCTGAGAATGCAGTTCAGAATGTCTCAAAAAGTTATGGATGGTCTCCTAGGAACGTTTTCCTGTAACTATAACGGTTAAGGTACCTGCCCTTAGTGTCCCGTCTCAAAAATCCACCCTGTATATGTACATCATCACCATCATCAGCCCGTGCTCGTCCACTGCTGGACATAGGCCTCTCCCAATGAATGCCACAGAGCCCGATCTTCGGCTCCTCTCATCCAGTTTCTGCCGGCCACCTTTCGCGCCTTTCGCCTTTCCACCTGGCCGGTGTGCGTCCTACACTACGTTTGCCAAGACGCGATCCACTCACGCGTCTCCACTCGAGGACACGTCTACGTCTACCTCAGCGGTTGTCCAAGAAATGTGACTAGCCCACTGCCACTTCAACTTGCTAATCCTTTGAACTATGTCGGTGACTTTGACCCTCTTTGGATTACCGAGTTTCTGATTTTATCCTTCAGAGAAACCCCGAGCATAGCTCTCTCCATAGCTCGCTGAGCGACTTTAAATTTGAAGACAAGTACCACTGTTAGTGTCCATGTCTCGGCTCCGTATGTCATAACTGGTAGAACGCACGCATTAAAGACTTTCGTCTTCAGGCACTGTGGAATGGACGACGAGAAGACCTGACGAAGTTTTCCGAATGCCGCCCAGCCCAACTGAATTCTTCTGTTGGCTTCCCTATCGAAGTTGTGTCTACCCAACTGCAGAGTTTGCCCGAGATAGACATATTCATTAACAACTTCGAGGGGTTCACCATTGATGACTACAGCTTTCGGGGTAATAAGATCGTATATGTTACATAAAAATAGTTATTTGTTATGCAAGGCTGCAAAGTGATTTTTTGGCGAGAGTACTTGTATTGAAACCAGAGCAAGCGAAGGATTCTAGGATTGAACCACGATCGAAGCGTTCAAATATAGAATCCTCGAGGGTTTCAAAAGTACGAGACGCCAACTAACTTTGCTGCCGTGCGCAACACAAAACTTTTCACCTCACTACAGCGAGGAAAATGCAAGAAAAACAGCTAAAATAACATATTAAATTAGTGTTTATAATAATAATAAAAAATGGGCCGTCGCGGGTTGCCTGGCAGATGTATAAACATAATAGAATAGAGTCGAAAAGAGTCGAATAGGGTTGAAACGAGTCAAATAGAGTCAAATTAAAACGAAAAGAGGCGATTAGAGTCGAGAAAAGTCGAGTAGAGTCGAGTAAAGTTTAATAGAGTCAAGAAGAGTCAAGTAGAGTCGAGTAGAGTCGAGTAGAGTAGAAAAGAGTAGAACAGAGTAGAACAGAGTAGAACAGAGTAGAACAGAGTAGAACAGAGTAGAACAGAGTAGAACAGAGTAGAACAGAGTAGAACAGAGTAGAACAGAGTAGAACAGAGTATAACAGAGTAGAACAGAGTAGAACAGAGTAGAACAGAGTAGAACAGAGTAGAACAGATTAGAACATAGTAGAACAGAGTAGAACAGAGTAGAGCAGAGTAGAGCAGAGTAGAGCAGAGTAGAGTAGAGTAGAATGCAGTAGAACAGAGTAGAACGCAGTATAACGCAGTATAACGCAGTAGAACGCAGTGGAACGCAGTGGAACGCAGTGGAACGCAGTGGAACGCAGTGGAACGCAGTGGAACACAGCGGAACACAGTGGCACACAGTGGCACACAGTGGAACACAGTGGCACACAGTGGCACACAGTGGAACACAGTGGAACACAGTGGCACACAGTGGAACACAGTGGAACACAGTCGAACACAGTGGAACACAGTGGAACACAGTAGAACACAGTAGAACACAGAATAAATAGAGTAGAATAGAGGAGAAAAGAATTGAAAATGAAAAGAGACGGATCGATTCGCGTAGAGTGGAGTAGAGTCAAAAAGAGGCGAATAGAGACGAATAGAGTCAAGAAGAGTAGAATCGAATATAATAATATAGTTTAAATTAGTAATAAAGTATTTTCAATGGATTGGCGGTATAGAAAATGATTGAATAGAAAGGTTCGAATTTTAAAAACTCTTTCCACGCTAGAGGGTAAAATGCACTTCTGCACTCAGATTTCGAATGACAAACAGAATCTTTCCGAGCTTGTGAGGTGAAAATGATATTAATATCCCATTCTAAGTACAAAATTTGTTATTAATCTGAATCGTAGTTCATTAGGTAATCTACTAACAAAAATCTACTAATCACCGTTAATGAAAATTAACTTTTTTTCCCCTGTAATTATAATAAGGTAGGTACTTCACTTGACTTGCTTAGAATATTATATTTCCCCACCTGTTACGATGCGGGCGGGGGGAAACAATCCCGTGTAGCACAGAATAAATAATAGTACAAGTATCCGCCAGTAGAGGTGAGCAACCTGCTAGTCTATATATAATACCTACTTTGTGTGAATTTTCCATACAAACGTAATTCTAAAATCATTTGTCATTGAAGCATCACCATATTATGATAATATTCGCATTCGGATAGTAGGTATTTATCTAGGATCCCGATAGTTTTTTTGTTCTAAAATAAATAGGTACTCACTTGTATTTTTCATCACAACACATAATTGAAAATTCATCCTCCACCGTACGTTGATTGTTAGTTAAGTAATGCTTTTAAAATTGAATGATGGACGTAAAACCAACCTTCAAGTCATTAGACACATGTCATATATATAAGTATAGGCCACGCACAGTCACGAGCGATGAAAAATAACGTTACAAATTATGCAAAAATAAGTTGTATAATATTCAAGACAAATAAATGACACCAGTGTGTGTGTGTGTGTGTGTGTGTATGTGTGTGTGAGTGTGAGTGTGTGTGAGAGAGGGTGTGTGTTATTGAGAGTGTGGCGTGAAATAATAAGTGAGTATGCATAACTCACCGCGTGTGTTTTGTGTTTTCAATCTGACACAAAAATTGGCATGCGTACTTATACTTAACATTTATACTACATATAGGTAATTATTTAACAATCCTATCTTATCTTACATCACTATAAAATACATTTATCCCGGATAATTCACACGAAAAATTGGTTTTACTCGACGATTAATATGATTTTCTATACCTACACAGATAAATACAATTCTTTTTTAACCGGAAAAAGAAAACCCACGGTAAAATCGTAAACGGCTTAACATATCTTGATAACATTTTGAACATAGGTAATATACAGAGATAAATAAAAATACATTTATCCCGGAAAAGGGTAAGTGAAACCGATAAATCGAGAAAACTTTAGTAGATCGGTTGCACTCGCTAACATCAAAAAAATTTGGGGCAACATATAGCATAGGTACCGGTTATCATTGAATAAGCGCGATAAGGGCTATTTGCCCTAATTACTAAAAACCAATTAGGCACCTTCAATAGCTAGCAGATTGACCATAACATTTGTTTATTTGGCGTGACGGAGGTCGCTGGTTTGATTCCCGTCGTGAGAGCAAGATGACCTTATGGCCTTTTTTGGGGTCCATGGCCTAAGCAAGGCTGTATATGGTTCTGCGCATTTATTAGATTTAAGTACGTGTCAGAACTGTCAGATGCATTTAAACTAGAATAGAAATTAAAAAAATGCTGTATGTATTTCATATTTTGTGAACAGGAGGGATTCTTCTGGGTAGTGATACTCTGTGGCGGTAGAAGAGTCCGTCTGGCTAGCTACACACCAGCAGAAAAATCTGTCGGTCTTCCAGCATCAGGCATTGAGAGGCAGCCCATCATGAGGGGGATGTAATGAAAGCTAGTGGCTTGCTAGTCATATGAGGTAGTGCTAGCCTCTGGTGCAAGAGTTAGTCAGGCCACCCGAGGACCTCTGACATGGCCGCTATCAATCAATATGCTGGGACTGAGAGCACAGAATAAATAATAGTACTGAAGACTCACTCCCTCAAAAAATATACTGTTTTCCGGTGACCAGAAACTTCAACTTCATACATAAACATTAAAGTGAGACCGGCCTGCCGACAGCTTAACGTGGCCTCATGACAGTCCGCACATAACTTAGAAATGTCATTGGTAAGCTGAGGGAAAAACTCGGTATCGTTGGACCGGTCACCGGACTACTGCCACTAAAAGGATTCTAATGATATTGTATTCGATCACGCAACGTGAACTTCTGACGACGAAACTTAGCTCGACACTTCGGCAGAGTTCATAATAGCTGTTTTAGTACTTAATTAATTAAGTACTAATTTTATCAAATCGTTTATCTACATATTATTTTTAAAGTATCGTAAGTTAAAAAAAACGAAGGTTTTTCTGAGCTCCGGATACGACACTACATTTTTCACTTTTTACATTACAAGGAATCCAAAGATAAAGAATACAGTTTTATCCCTGAGTATAATTGCACGCAGTCAGTGAGTCGGGTGAGCCGCTCAGGCGCCAATGTACCTATATTTTTATCAATAGTCAAATATTGTCTACATGTGTACTCTACCTACCTGCCACAGAAAAAGCTATTATAGGCTTTGTTTTTAGTTTAGCATGAATGCTCTTGTTGCAGACTCTCACGTAGGTGCAGGGTACCTACCAGTTGAGAGATAATCAGACTTCTTCGAGCACAGTACGTTCGTTCAGGGGTCAGTTGAAGATAAATGCAGTTTGTTTACACTTTGTAGTTGTTTTATTCTTCACAAACTTCGAAAAACAAGGATAGTAAATGTAATTCAGCTTTTTGTTATTCCGGTTACAGAGTGTGGCTATTGGAGCCCTGATATACTTTGGTGCGATGTTCTAAATGCCTACGTTATGGTCACTTTATAGGAGAGCTTCTTGTTTTTAACGGCTACAGCGAACGGGAACTTTCGACGAAATGCACCCAGATTTTTGGAAGTATGGGTATTTATACTAAACGCAAAACATGCGAAGCTCTCCCATTGGGCGATTTATTATATTTTATTCGTGCCATACCTGCGCCCCTTTGTTGTCTGCCCTAACTTAAAAAATCGATCCAGAAGTTTGCTACGGTCGTACTTCGAATCTCCATCACAAATAAAGCCCAATTTGTATGGCTTTGTTACGGGTGCGAGGAGAACTTCCGATCTTGTGAACTCCTCACACCCGTACGGAGACGGTACCCAAACTTTAGGCATGTAGCTAAAAGTTTGTCCCATTTCAAGACATTCCTGTGTGTGACTCATCGCAAGTCACACTTGACTGATTTTAGAGAAGCTTCTCCCATTGAGCCTCCTTTCGCTCTTACCATCTATATTTTACATTAACTTTCACCAATACCTTGTTCAAATTACCTTTTTAGACCGGCTCAGGATCGCCCTGCATTGGAAACTCGTATCTTTTACAAAGCGCGGTTTTCCTGAGCCAACCTGTACCACTACGCATGCACCCACAGAGAGCTTCAGTCTCTCTGTGGCTGCATGTTATTATGCCCAGATATTTCCTAAAGAGGTACGCAGCCATGCCGTATGCTATAGATGTCATACGTGATGGCACGTAGATTCTACACTACGTTTTCCTGTTTCCTAAGCCCATACAATACAATTAATATACATGCCGAATAGCGCAAAGTGTTCGTAACACCTAAGCCTATTTTTCTGTGTTCCTATTTTCTACCTACTCGCATGTACTTGTAATTTACTGTTGCGCTCGACAACAGCTACTCTCTACTCTACTAGCTACTCTACTGTCCTCTTATGACGGATAAAATAAACACCAGGAAAAAACGGAATATGATGTAGTTAGTGGTCTTCTTTGTTGAGAGCAAAATCATAGAATGCAAGAAACCTGTACAAAATTGTAATTGTGTTTTAACTGCCGCACTCATAATCGTCAATGAACAGTCAAGCATTAAGACGTTAAAATCTATACAAGATTTAATGCTTGATTTGCTCTTGCTCACGTTTTATCCGTCCGCGCAGAGGGTATTGTGTTTATCAGCCTATGTAGGTAAGTATGTTTGTTTCATTGTGGAGCGTGGGCCGATTTTGATGATTCTTACAGCAATCGATTTGTCTTCTAGCGAGTGCTTTAGAGACATGACAGTAATAAAACATCATTATGGCGCCAACAAAACGCCACATAAAGAAAAAGAAAAAATGAAACTCAACGAACTATGTCAATAGTGGGGGGTATCATTTATTTTTTTCATTTCCAATGACCATTTACGATCAATAATGATTTGAAGTTGGTTAGCTGCCGTTCTCACTGATTTTTTTGTCTATTTAAGTATATTTTTGTTCGCAGTTTTTTTGCACTTTCGATTATATCTTATGTGATTAATCCGGTTAGTTAGGTTAGATAGCTCTAGCTAGCATTAGAATGTGTGAGGTTCAATGACCTAGCAGCTGTAACCCAAATTATAGGCATTTATTATCATCTATATCTATATCTATATACTTATAATAAAACTGTAACGGGTCCAATTCTGTACATTGAAGTTTTTTTTTTTAAGGTTACTCTATTTTCGATACTAAAGCCAAAATAGTTTATTTTTTCATTTTTGACTGTCTGTCTGTATCTTGGCTAGGTATCACGCCGAAACTACTGAATGAATTTAAATGAAACGTGGTATGAATTGACTTCATACTATGAGGTAGGACATAGGATACTTTTCATCCCGAAAAATTAAAGGGTTCCTGCAGGATAAGGGTTGACAGTTGTTTAAAAAAACACTTACCACGCTGAAACTACTGAACTGATTTTGATACAACTTGGCACAGTCATAGATTATATGATGAATAAACATTGAAAATACTTTTTATCCCAAAAAAATAAGAGGTTCCTGCGGGATATATGTCCAAATTCTGTTTTTGGACGGTTCCCTTGGGAGAGGGGATGAAGTTCAAAATGTGTACTTAGTTGTTATTCATTAACGCGTAGTCTGATTTCATTTATATTTTTTGTTAGATTGGAGATCCTTTAAAGATTGTCATGTATATATTTCAAGGTTATCGGTTTTGTAGTTCAGAAATAAGACAGCACAACCCTTCATAACTTGAAACCCGAGATGTACAGAACCGTTTGAACGTACGTCTCATTTAAAGCTGGCCTTCTTACTATATCATATAGGATTAATGGATATAGGCCGGTCAACGTAGACACAAAAATCGCGTTAGGTCACAAAAAACTGTACAGTCCTGTTTATTCGAATGTTGTTAGGATAGACACCAGTAATGTTAAACTAAATTTGCAGCATTGAAAGACCTGAGCTAACTTCATGATGCTCAAGAAAAGGTTTTTTTTTTAGTTTTTATCTTCTAAAAGGTGCTTCGCACGGAAAAGTTATCTATTACACATATAAAGTTATCTATTACACATATAAAGTTATCTATTACACATACAAAGTTATCTATTACACATATAAAGTTATCTATTACACATACAAAGTTATCTATTACACATATAAAGAAGACAAAATTTGATATCATTTGAGCTAAACCACAGCTCTGTTATTTTTTCAAATACCTGAGATACCAAACAATGGCAACTGACAAATAAAAAATAATAATAATAATGGCAATGTAAACACTGGCCAAAGTTTACAGTACTTCAAAAATAGCCTTTTTTCCCAAAAAAGTTCGAAATTGTAGTTTTATCCGTCTGCTGAGCAGAATATCGACTATAATACTGTACAGAGTGCAGAGTATCATGGATGCACCGAATTTACTCGCGGAACTGTACATTTGTGCGCCTTTTAAGCTGCCTAGGGCTTCGCGATACAAATTATTTCATGTTGCTGGTTCTCACTCTAATCTTGGTCATAATGCCCCCATGACGAGGTTGGTGCGACAATACAATATTATTTCTAAATCGAAGGATGTCGACATATTCGTTGACAAAATTCACGGTTTTAAAAAGACTTTGACTATCTGACTTCTTAATTTATTTAATTTTTTGAATTTTATTTCTGTTTTAAAAATTTAACCACTTTTTAATTTGTAACATTTTTTATTTAATTTAATTTTTATGTAATGATTTAGTTTTAATTTTTAATCTTAGTTAACTTGTTGTTATTCGCTCAATTTCAATTTTAATTTATTTTGTTGTGTACTTGCATGTTGTCCTCACCTATAATTACTGTGACATTTGATTTTATTTTTACTAAAAATTGTATAATATTATGAATGTGTTGGTGTGCACCGTGTTGGTGTTCGAATAAATAAATAAATAAATAAATAAATAATACTCATTCTACGAGTAAAGTCATGGGAAAAAGTTATTCAACTTTGATATAACTACAAGACAAACTTTGTAGGACCAAAAGTTCTCCAGTAATCAGGAGAAAACAAAAAATTATGTAAATCGGATTTTTCAAGTTAGGTAAATTGTTATTAATGCTGCACTTTATTACTTTTATTACTATTGTAATGTTATTAAAATGATATCACATTTATACATTTTATTTATTTACAGTGTATCACACCTACATATAATATTTTTTATATCGTGTCTGTCTAATTTTCTGTTTATCTGCGTCTGTTCGTTTGTTCACGCATCATGTAAAAACTACTGCACCGATTGTGATGCGGTTTTCTCTTATGGATAGTTTAGGGTTTGACTTAAAGTCTCGAGTACTTGGTATCTCAATTCGCGTAGTAGAAGCCGAGCAAACAATAAATTATTTTTGAAGGCTGAAGGAATTTTGATCATATGTAGACGTATATTGCTATTTTAGGTCTTGGAATAGTACATAGAGTATTTTTAACCTAGAGAAACGAGCATGCGAGGGAAGCCGCGGGTACAGCTAGTTATAAAACAAAGATAGTCATTATGATGACCTTCCATTGGTTTTAAACATTAAATTGACTAATGATTCTGATAGAACAAACGACTAAATCCATTAGACAAGCAATTATGCTTCAATAGCATTAGTCCAGTGCGAGAAGCACAGTTCGCATAGTTTGGACCGTTCAAGAAGTGTTATTGTTCTACAATTAGGTACGAGAAATGTATCTATGCCTCTACATGAAAAATGTATTTTTCAGCATTATTTGTCTATACTCGTAGAATGAATACGTTGTTCTACATAGTGAAATGTGTATTGAAACTTATACAAATTGGGTACCGTGACTATAAGGTTGAAAAGCAACTGAAACAGATGTAGTTGAATACTGAAATGCGTCCAAACCTCGCCAGCTTTATGAAACCGCTGGACTTGAACGGATCACTGGCTCAATGTAAAATCATGTAAATTTTCTGTTCACAGATACGAAGATATACCTCAAGGCAGAGTGACAATGGAGGCTTCGGCGGTGAGACGCGTCCTCACTCGATTATAATATTAAAAATATTTATCCTTCGTATATTAATGCAAATAAGTGTGTAATAAAATCGCATATTATGCCGAATATATGCCAGTGATATTGACATTTAACTAAATTATGTTCAGCACTAATTATGGAATAAATTTGATTAATTTTGGAAAAAAGGTCAAGTGATAAAACTAACTACTTCTATTAACTTATTTTCTTGAGTGTTATAAAAAGGTATGAAGCATTTGTTAACTACTCTTGCTAAAACTATGACAAAGGTTTAGCAAATGCCATAATTAAAGTAATACTAAGCAAACAAATTTTACAAAAATTGGTACTAGTAGTTTTATAAAACTGTGATTTCGCATAAAACAGTGAGTGAATAATTTTTATAAACAAACAAGCTGATGGCAAGAAGAAATACAAGTATTTTTTAAATCACATTTTAAATAATACGAAACAGAAGCTCGTTAGTAAAAAATAGCTAATAAACACAAAAATTCAAACTTGAAACATACTACTGCAAGAATAAAAAAATCAAACTTGAAACATACTACTGCAAGAATAAAAAAATCAAACTTGAAACATACTACTGCAAGAATAAAAAATTCAAGCTTGAAACATACTACTGCAAGAATAAGAAATTCAAACTTGAAACATACTACTGCAAGAATAAAAAATTCAAGCTTGAAACATACTACTGCAAGAATAAAAAATTCAAGCTTGAAACATACTACTGCAAGAATAAAAAATTCAAACTTGAAACATACTACTGCAAGAATAAAAAATTCAACAAGTTCAAACACAAGATGGTACAAAAAACAGCAACTCAAATGGCCAGTGCTTCTCCGAACGATGACCCATTCGACCGACTGCTCGGCCACTTCGGTCGCTGGCAACTTCTCGTCTACGGAACCGTGTCACTGGTGAAGCTCTCCTCAGGATGGGTCCAAATGGCCATCTTATTCCTCACACCGAACCTGAATTTCTGGTGCTCGAATATGACTTCCGACTTTGTCATTGGGGATGGACTTAACAGCACATACGCGGATGTTCAGAACAACACGTGCTACAAAGACTGTAGGAGCTATGATTACGATGCCAGCCCGTTTGAGAACACCATCATCTCGGAGTGGGAGCTGGTGTGCGAGAGACGGTGGCTGGCTAGCTTCACGCAGATGGTGCTGCAGCTAGGGATACTCATCGGCAGCATCATATTTGGCTTTCTTTCTGACAGGTAAGTTATCCATTTACCAACCTAGTTGTTGCTGCCTTCTTCTTGAGATTCCGCTTCTATCTGAAGCTGGAAAACATCATGGTCATTTTGGAGGTGATACTTCAGCTAAACCATTTCTGTAGATCCCCGTTTACTACTTACACCAAAAAATGTGTTTCGTCGCATATACTTACCATGTGACACTGGAGATTCGTACCTACTTTTTTTCGGCTGGTTCTTTACAGCTATTAATTGAGCGACTGAATCTGTTTTCGTGTCACGGCTAAGACCGGTTGGGGTATAAAGAAATAATAATACCCACTTATAATAGAAGCACCCCGCGTCTCCGCTTTCGATGAATATATCCATTTTCTGACAGAAAGTCTGTATTTTCCTTAAACTATAGGTAGATAGCATATTTCTAAGACCGAAGTAGATACAAGCTAGGTATAGGCATATATGGTAAACTACTTCTACATTTACAATAGATTCCAAAAAAACTAATGTTTGGAAGGAAAACAAAAATAACAGGTACTTACTATACTTAATTATGGCCTAGTGCCTTACTCGCAAATTTAATACGAATGCAAAAAAAAAACAAGAATAGATAAAAACATAATTTAAAAAAAAAAACTGCGTCAAATCGTATAAAAACTTAAAAGGGAGAAGCGATCGAACCTCGCGTCCGAAAGGTTTTATCTTTTTTTTTCTTTCTTCCTTTTTTGAAGAAGGTTTAAAATACCAATGTCTATCGACCAATAAACATCACCTAATATTTATTGTCATCAAATTGAACATCGTCTATTTCAGGTACGGCCGCAAGTACACGTTCCTGTTCTCCGTCACCACCGTCGTCGCTTTCGGATTCGGTATCCCGTTTGCCCCCAACTACGCCATCTTCACGACCCTGAGGTTCCTCCTGGGCATGGCCACTGCTGGTACCATGGTGGTCTCCTTCGTCATCGTGATGGAGACTGTGGGTGTCAAGTACCGGGGGGTAGTGGGCTGCCTGTTCCAGATACCTTTCATGATCGGTACGTAACTTGAGATTTTCGCCAGATTGTTCTTCTTTCTAACTCCACAGGCCCAGCAACTCAAACTAGATCTTGGTTTCAAAATAATAACTTAATTCTAAGGTTACACATACCTACAGGTTTATTTTAAGAACAATATAAAACCCAAGAAGAAACGGTACAAGTAATGTTTACCGCATATAAGTAGGAACCTAGCGCACTTCCTAATTTAAGGGTAAGTCAATCTGTTGCTCGTAAAATTATATTAATGTAAGTTCCAATGAAGGTTAACCAAAAATAGGATTAGCAAAACGACGCATTATTCTCTCTGCCTAATGACTTCGAAATGTATTCAACGTTATTTTCCTGACGCTACGTCTCTGCACCCCCTCAGCCAAGTTTCTAGTATGCCTATGATATCACAAAAAGATATCCTCATCTTCCAGGTCACATGACGACCCCTCTATTCGCGTACTACTTCCGGACCTGGGACCAGTACAGCCTGGCAATGGCGATCCCTCCACTTATCTACTTGGGGTACTTCTTCCTGCTGACGGAGTCTCCACGTTGGCTGGTCTCCGTGGGAAGAGTAGAAGAAGCTGCGGCAATTGTGAAGAAAGCGGCGCTCGTGTAAGTTAGGTTTATTTTACTCTTTTGTCATTTTTCTCTTTTCTGGAGATTCTTGGACTGATTTTGTTCTATTACCTTACATTTTAGTCTTAAGTTGACATAATTTAATTAATTTAATTCGACTATGACGTAATATATTACATTATTTTATAGACAATATATTATTCTGGGCTTGTGCCGGGTCTCGTAAATAATTATGATCTGTTAATGACGTCGGAGTGACCTTGTTCGCAATTTGCGCGCAAAATATCATGTCGAACGCTACATATCATGTCGAACGCTACATATCATGTCGAACGCTACATATCATGTCAAACGCTGCATATCATGTCGAACGCTACATATCTAAACACGTCGATCCAAAATAGCGAAAGTCAGTTGAAAACATATTTCCGTATTCTTGGAATATGGGAGCTCTATATTATGATGTGCGGGGAAGGCGACAAATCCATACCAATATATAAAAGTGAAACGTTGTCTGTTTGTTTGGGGAGCTTTCACGCGATAACGGGTGGGCGGATTTTTATGAAATTTAGAATGAATATAGCTTATACCCTGGAATAAAACATAGGATACTTTTTATCCCGAAAAATTGTAAGTTTCCACGGGAAAACTGGAAAATATTAATTACTCACTGTAAGGAACGGTTGCCATCACAGAATGGTTGCGATGGAAACGAAATAACAAGTCTGTCGAGAAACATCTAGAGCATTGGTGCTATACCTAATTTCGCATTGGTTTTTAATATACTAGAAGAAAATAGGATGCAATTGTTCGATAAACAGTAGTCCGCGCGGACGAAGTCGCGGGCGGGAAAGCTACTCGTAGTTCTTTAAATACGGAGTAAGTCCTTTAAAGTTCTGCTCCATTGCTTTCTGCCACAATGTTCGTCGCATCAACCCATTGAGTATGTCGTTATAAATGCATGCCTGTTAGGGGATATTCATTAGTAATGATCAATGACAATTATTACTAAGTAGGTATTATCTATAGGAGTTATCTTTCTTTCGCAAATAGATAAACCTATACTTCTAATAAAGAAATAAGAACGAAAAAGTCTGTACAAAGAAAAAAAAATAAGAAAATGGTTTAGTTTACTTAAAATAAGGTACTGAATAAGAATAGAACATTTTTTTTTTTAATCGTTTCGGTCTGTTTGTTTGCTCGTTTGTTAGTTTGTTTGTCTGTATTTTTGTTTGCGCATCACGTAAAAACTTTTGGACCAATTTCGATGCTGTTTTCACTGTTGTATAGTTTAGGAGTTGATTTAAAAACTGGGGTACTTGGTATCTCAATCCGATGAGTAGGAGCAGAGCAATCGATAAAAATAATTTTGATTGCTGAAGGAATTTTGATCAAATGATGGTAAATTGGTATTTTAGGTCCTGGAATAGCACATAGAGTACTGTTAACCTAGAGAAATTAGCACGCGTGCGAAGCCGCGGGCATCAGCTAGTAAATAAATAAAATGCCATCGACATACGTAGGTACGAGTTTCTAAGATTAAGTATTGTGACGAGGTCAAACTTCTTTCGTAATAATACTCATTTGATCTCTTAATTCTTTCATAATCCATTTCATTCCATTTGATAGTTTGTCATTATTAATTCTAAATTAAAATAACCTGTCATTCCGATATTAATTTTTAGCAAAACCGAATTTCACGAAAGAATATGTTATAAAATACCTATATAAGTTTATTACAAATATATATGAGTCTTTTAAATATATATGAGAATACCTTCGTAAGCGGTTTTTAATTCGTATCGTCGAAGTACAAAAAGTCTGTGATAATGTGCTCCTAATTCTTCCTGACCTTTTATGCTGTGAGGCTTGGTCCCTGGGCTAGTGGAATAGACCCAAACCCCGGGACCGCCTCGTGACAGTATAATATTCCTTATTTCAATAATCGATGCAAGGTTTTCCGGTAGATTATATGCATTGGAATTGGATATACACCCTTCACATTTTGCCTCTAGATTAAAATCTCTTCTCACCTCTTTAGACAAAAGAAAATATTATATGTCACCTCTTTTGAGATGTCATAATCTTACATTTAGTGTGACAAATTAGGAAACAACACCTATTACATGGCAACCTCCAACTTAACTGTGAAGGAACTGCAGCCGCCACGAATGAGATTCACCTATTACATGGCAACCTGCAACTTAACTGTGAAGGAACTGCAGCCGCCACGAATGAGATTCACCTATTACATGGCAACCTCCAACTTAACTGTGAAGGAACTGCAGCCGCCACGAATGAGATTCACCTATTACATGGCAACCTCCAACTTAACTGTGAAGGAACTGCAGCCGCCACGAATGAGATTCACCTATTACATGGCAACCTCCAACTTAACTGTGAAGGAACTGCAGCCGCCACGAATGAGATTCACCTATTACATGGCAACCTCCAACTTAACTGTGAAGGAACTGCAGCCGCCACAAATGAGATTCACCTATTACATGGCAACCTCCAACTTAACTGTGAAGGAACTGCAGCCGCCACGAATGAGATTCACCTATTACATGGCAACCTCCAACTTAACTGTGAAGGAACTGCAGCCGCCACGAATGAGATTCACCTATTACATGGCAACCTCCAACTTAACTGTGAAGGAACTGCAGCCGCCACGAATGAGATTCACATTTTCTGTATTTTTCTGTTTTTTGATTGGTCTACTTATCGGTTGACTGGATCACTCACGCCACCTTACACCTCTCAGATAAGTTGGTGGCACGTAGATTACAAGATCTCCACAAATGCCATAAAACAACAAGTGAAGTACATTTGAAGATTATTTAGGTACTCAAAGTTATCCAGCGAACGATATCATTTGGTATGTTTTGACAGAATCAAGAGCAATGACACAAGTTAACCTTCCAGCTTACTTTCCTTCACTCGCTGCTTGTGCTTGCTTATCCCTATATGTTGTTTATTGTTTGTTTTGTTTATCACTTATGATATAAATAAAGAGCCGGTTTTATTATTGTGATAAGATTTCTAATAGCTATATTTCTAGATAAGATAGCAGACTCTTTAAAGTGGGTCGTGTTTTATGATTATCGTGATTTAGAAATAAACTTTTCACTCATGCTCATAAGAAAAGTCTAAAGCGCCCCTAAATATTATCCTATGTATTTTTTTGGCTAAATTTGTTTAATTAATTAACTACGCATATAACTCTTCGATTTTATAAATTTTTCAATAACTTCATATTTATCAGCACTTTAACTAGCAGTTTTGTTGCGCTGAAACTATGACGAAAGTGATTTCCCCCAAAACACCAAAACTCAGGACCAACAACTCTCTCTATCGCTCGTGTAGGGGATCGGGGGAGGAGGTGAGATAGCAATATATTGACTAAATACCTACTTTGCGAAGATCGCGTCATGAGACTATCCTTTTAAAGTTCTTGTTTATATATGCCGCGGTGTAAGCGGATTACACTGCTTTTTAAACTTTTGTGCATACTCATATAAGTATTCACTTCTTCTAAGACTAATAGAATTAGAGCCAGCCAAACATATTAAAACTCCATTTTTTTTCACTTATACTTGTTTTAATTAATTAATTTAATTATATAAAAATTATAAAACCATGTAGGGCCGAGTACTACAAATAATAAACAAATTATTTAAAAAAAAACCAAAAAACGACTAAAAAACAATTTCGCTTTCGCTACGCTCGCGCTTGTAATGTCTTTTCTGATATACGAGTAGGGCTTAACATGCCCTCCGGAGCAGAGAGAGACGGCAAGTATACATATACCTACATACAAAGGTAATTTGCCCCTCACAGTAATAAATTCTGGATCTGCCCTTGGGCATAAGTTACGCGTGTGAAACTGCGGGGGACAACTAGTATTGCTAATAAGTACTTCGTTAGAAAGAGACGGGTGAGGAGATGAGATATACTGGTCATAAGGAGTAGTTAGATATGAGTAAACCAATTAAGCCTTAGGTGCTCTTTTCGTCCGTAACAACCTCCCCTCGGCGTAGATCTTCGCATCCTCCCCTTTCTATCGGCAGGACGATAAGACGACTGACTGGTCGACGGAAGACACCCCCTTTTGTTCGTACATCGGCACTTCCGACCACCCCGTCCGGTCCCTTGAAAACACTCTCGACTTGCCCCCGCGGCCACACATTACGAGGCAGTAAACCGTCCACGATTATCACGATATCGCCCGTTGTTACGTTCTCGACGTCCTTTCTAACATCACCGCGCGGTACCATTCGCGAGACGCGCTAAATTCTCAGCAGGCGTAAATCCGTGTAGAGTCGTAGATTCTCTCATCGCGGCTTTGAACGGTAGTCATTCTCCAACTTGTCCGCTGAATATGGGCGATCCGTCTCTCTCTCGTGCGTGAGTGTATCTGACGGATATCTCTGTGTGCTATCGTGTGTTTCGAGTTCTCTGAACTCCCCCCGTTGTTGACTCTGCTGTAGCCAATCTTTCACGCGATGCTGCGTCTCCACGGATCTTCTGCTGCTATTACACTTTCTCTGTCCGTTTCGTCCCGAATTGTAGCCACTTCGGCGGCCAGCTTCTTCTTGATCAGCATAACTTCCAACTGCATCTATCATCTGATTCGTTGAATCTCGGCGATTCTCTGCTCCGCTTCGTATTCGGCTTGTTTGATGCGCGCTGATACGCTGGCGGCGGACTTAACGGAACGTAACGACGGAGCGCGGCGCTGTACGTTTACGGGTTCTGTGCCACCGGTGGCGTTAATGTCGCGGTTCGCGGAACGTGGCGGTACTGCCTCGGTCGTGTGTGGCTCGAGCGCGGTCGCGGTTTCGACGGTTGCTGGTACGGACGGGGATGCCGTTGAATCTTCAAACACCCGGAGTTCCTCCGCTGCCTTCTTGCTTCTCGTCGAGTGTGCCATCTTCAGCTCTTGTCGCCGCCTAATGACCCTAACACGGCACTTGACGCCCCTAACGCCCTAACTTGGCACTTGACGCCCCTAACGTGGCACTTGACGCCACTAATGCCCTACCTCCCTAACCGTCCCTAGCTGACCTGAATGAGGAGGTGCGCACACCGAGCTGAGCTCGTCGCTCCTTCAGGGATAGATGGTAAGGATAGGATAGGTTTGGTGCTACCCTGCAGAGGGGAGTAAGCAGGAACGGGGTGCTCAGGCAGTCGGTTGGAAATGCTGACCGCCGTCAGCAGTGCCTACAGTCCGGCCCCCGCCCTAACTCGAACACCCGTACAGGCGAAGCCGTGTTATTCAGTCCGCTTGTGGACTGGTGGTGCCACACAACCACACCACACCGCTGCTTACGCAACGTTAACCCGAAGCTCGTCCCGTGTTAACACCGTAAGGTGGCCTTGAGCACAAGGGCCGCTGATAAACCGCGTTGTCTTCTGACGTCACACCGTTCGGTGTTCTTCTGCCGGAAAACGACGCCTTCTGACGTCGCACCGTTCGGTGTTCTTCTGACTTCTGACTTCAGCGGTTGGTTTCGGGCGGGGAAACAAGGATAAACCGACCCGAGACAAGACTTCACACCTCCTTGAGTGAGAGGAGGTGACGTCGTACCGCACTCTTCTGTTTGTAGGCAGGCTGCACTCGGGCGCGAAACAAGAAAAATCGCCCGAGTACCAAGAGACTTCACAGAGACAGAGGTTTGTGGGCGAAGTAGCGGTGAGAGGCATCTTTCATGAATTGACGGATCGAGGGAAGCTCGATATCGCGGTGCAGGTCGGTGTTCCTCTGATACCAGGGGGCACCCAATGCATTTCGAAGGAATTTATTCTGTACAATCTGGAGCGGTTCTAGAGTTGACGGGGAAACGTGCGCGAACGCTACCGATGCCTAAGTCATGACGGGGCGGATGCAGTTTTTGTAAAGTGTCACCTTATTTCTAAGGGACATTTTACTCCGCTTGCCTATGAGATGGTAAAGGCGAAGGCCGCCCTGTCGCGGACGGTTTTGACGTGTTTGTGAAATAGGAGTCGATCATCAAGGGTCACTCCTAGGTACTTGGTGGACCGTTTCCACGGGATCGGTTGGTCGAACATCGTTATGTGGCCGGATGGGTACCGAAGATTTGCTCCCTCAATAAAGCGCATCGCTACGCTTTTCTCAGGGTTCCAATATGCGCCACCTTAGGAACCACTCTCCAATGGCGATCATCACCCGTTGGAGGTGTCTCTTAAGCTGGTGTAAGTCGCTGGTGAACTGGTGTACAGAGTGTACAAGAGCGGGGAGAGCGCGGAGCCCTGAGGGACTCCGGCTCGGATGGGGTGCGGGTCGGATTTGATTCCCTCGACACGATAGCGAAAGCTACGGTTTTTGAGGAAGTCTTGTACTACGAGCACAAGACGGTCCGGCACTCCGAATAACTTGTATATCAGTCCGGCGTGCCAGACTTTGTCAAAAGCCTTAGCTACGTCCAGGAAGACGGCCATCGTGGTTTGGGGTTTGGGGTACCTGTTGAAACCGACGAGGATGTGCTCCGTGATGCAGTGCACTTGCTGAGGGCAAGAGTGTCTTGCTCTAAAGCCGAACTGTTCATCCAGGATGAGTTTGTTTAGTTTCGCGACGGACCAGAGACGACTCAGAATGAGCCGCTCGTAAATCTTCCCCACAGAGCTGAGGAGACAGATGATGGCCCTCTAGCTATCGCCCCATCTGTCTCCTGGTTTGTCTCTGGTTTGTGAATGCCGATGACGTCGGCACTCCTCCAGGCGTCGGGGAACGAGGAATTACTCATAGCGGCATTGAAGATGCTCACTAAGAGATAAACTAGCGGGGTAGGGAGGTGCTTGAGCACCCTGTTGCTGATACCGTCAGCGCCAGGGGCCTTCCGCACCTTAAGATCTTTGATGATCGACTCGACCTCGGCCGCTTTCACGGGCTCGAGGGGTGGGTCAGTCGGAGGTTGGGCGTTTCTACGTTCAATTTCGTGGTCCACCGCGGCGATGTGGACAAAATCTACGTTATCATCGGTGGGGGTGCACTGGGCTTCGAGGCTCTCGGCCAAGCACTCGGCCTTATCCTCGTTTTCGAACGCTAGGGGGAGGTCGGCCCTTTCGAGGGGGGCATAACTGATTGGGTATCAGATTTGAACGTTTTCGCCAACTTCCAATACGCCTGGTGAGTCGGCGAAATGTCAGTCATCTTATCGTCCCATTGATTATTACGCAAATCTTTTATGCTTTTCTTTACCGCGCGATGATAGAATTGCAGAAAGGACTTGCGTTTTGAGTGGGTTTCGCGTCGTAGTGTCTGATGGCTGCGTTCCTTGCCGTTATCAGCCGCCTCACGTAATCAGGCAGGCTCCAGTGGAGGTGATCCTGAAATAGTGATCCTTGAATATTTGACAACGGTGTGGTACTTCCTTAGGCGGACTCTTGTGTAAAAGGCCACGACACGTACGAGGCCTGCCACAACAAAACTCTACCTTGCAATCTAAGTGAAAAAAAGAGAGAAAAAAATAATTTATCCTCGATTTAAATATCTGCTCTTGCCATCGGCTCGAGCGGATTAATATGGTCTTGGTTAATATGGCTTGTTTTATAAACTCGCGATTCAGTACAATATACTATAAATATTTCGCTTTGTTTAGTTCAACTTGCAAAATAAAATTAAAAAGATAATGCTTACTAGCATTTGTTCGCCTATGTTTACATATATTTCGTCTGCAATAAATAATTTTCTATCTAACTCACATCTAACTGCAATAATTTGTTCCACTGATTCCCTTCCAAGTTTATCATCAGGCTCTGCATCTGTCATCGAAACACTCCACAAAACTTATACTTAGACTACGTCAAACGTAACAATGCGTTAGGGTTATAAAATTTTAAACCTAATCCATTGCAGAAACCGGCTGCCCACCACCAAAATAGAGGACACTCTCCAAACATTATACTCCGAGATCTCCTCCGCATCCGCAACTCCCGACGACAAGCCGAACTACTCCGACCTGTTCCGAAGCTCCCTCCGGCTGAAGACGGTCTGCTGCTGTATCATCTGGCTGGTGGCCGGAGTCACCTTCTTCGGGTTCAATCAGTACATCAGTCAGACGAGCCCGGACCCATTCGTGAGCGTCGCGGTGGCCGGGGCCATTCAGGTAGGTTCTACTGATTGAGCAGGCGTGTGCCGCACTGAAGGTCATGGGGTGGAAACCAAACGAATCGTGTCTGCCTTGCTAGTTCCACCTTCGAAAGTTGTAACAGGCTCTGCCTCTGTCGTGTCTGTTGTAAAAGTTGCACCATTGTTGTCTCTGTTGCGCAATTACTTCCCAACCGTCACAGGGTATGTCACATGCCGTTAGATGGCGCTTAAGAACATCTCTTTAATGCAGGAATTGACTCCAGGTTTGCGCTATACCTCCTTCAGCTTTAGGCAACCTGGTGTCATTCATACGCACGAGATGCCCGCACCACCTCAGCTGGCCTTTTATGAGCATGGACTCTATGCCATTAAACTTCGTCCTGCATAGTACATCAGAGTTTGGTACTCGGTCTGCCACTTAAATCGAAATATAGAGCGTAAACACTTCTTTTGGAAGGTATCTAAGCGCTTAATATCCCCTCTGTAGAGACACCAAGTCTCGACTTAAAGATCTCGATGCGAAACGCCTTCACAAAAATAACAGTCCCAAGCCTCACTACAATTACCTACAATTCTTCAGGTCAGTTGCACTGTGCGCCTTGCAATAGGACCTATAAGACCAAATTTGGCTTTGCCAGTCATCTTCGTACACACAAGAGATAACAGGGTTCACCGTTGCCAGATACGTCAAGTAGGACATCATCATGATCATCATCATCAGTTTCACCTGTAAGCAGAAATCTCTCGCCGCCTCTTCCGGATATTCCGACAGAAGTCCTTGAGAGCCAGTTAACAGAGTGCATAACACGTTTTGGACCACATCAACACTAAACACCTTGTTATAATGGTCAAAAGCTATGGCTTAATAGGTGATTATTAACTATCGTAATTAATACCACAATATCAAAGTATTTATTGTAAATAGGCCAAATAATAGCATTTTTACAAGTCATAACTAAACATCTCATGAACATGGAGAAAACTTCTACAGGATTATTGGAAACATGTCACGATCCCGTTAAGGGGTGATCGTAGAGATCACAAATGACATCGAATCACTCTTGGGGAGACTGGGTAAAAGTGTACCATTTCAGAAATATTTACATTATAATATATTTTTTGTAAATATCGAGTGCGCTACTTCAAAAATAAAAAAAACAATCGTAAATCGTAAACAAACATTTAAAATTATTTTACGTTTGAAGACATCACAGTGAATCGTTATCAACAATAAAATTAAAACTCCCTGTGCAAACTTTAAAATGGGATATAGAAACATATCAAATCCTGGTGATTTTCAATAATCTCTTTCATTAAAATTGTTATTTTTTCAAAATATCGCTAATTCATTAGACATACAGATTATTTTAAAAACTTGTACGTATTTCTAGCTTTCGATTGAGGTATTCAAATCTGGAATCAGTTCATACTTTTTTCAAATGATGTTTTATTAATTTATTCCCTATTAAGTCCATTTATTCAGTAATTTTTCAACATATTTAACTTTCCTTATATATCGTTGGATAGCTAGAGTGTTATTTTAAAAATGTTTCGCTGGTAGTAATGAAGTAACTTAATGTTCTTTGTAATAAAATTGCATTTTTTCATACAAAACCGCAATATTTTTTGAGTTTTTTTTAATGCTTTTTGGGGATGTAGCAGACCCCTTGATCATCTGTAATCAAAAATAATCCAAAAATGGCCAGTTTGCGTTGGTCAATAGGTTAAAGTGAATGTATAATTTGCTATGGCATTTAGACGATTTTCCCTTTCTAATCCAGATTTTACTGTAAAATGTATACGTAATGCCAAAGAGACATTTTGAAAAAATATACATTTTAATGAAAGAGATTAATGATAATCACCAGGTTTTCATATGTATCCATCTCCCATTTTAAAGTTTACACAGACGTTTGAATTGTTTTTTTTACAATTCACTGTGATATCTTCAACGTAAAATAATTTTAAATGTTTGTGTACGCCCGAAAGTTTTTTTTTTTATACTAGGTTAACCCATATTTTCTAGAATTATTTTATATTGTAAATATTTCTGAAATAGTACACTTTTACCTCGTCTACCCAAGTGTGTTCAATATCTGGTGATCTCTACTATCACACCTTAATGGGATCGTGACATGTTTCCAATAACCCTGTATATTGACACTTCTCTCGGTGCTTAGTAAATACACCCGTTAGAGAAGAGAAGACCAAGAAACTCTTCAAGGATGTTTTTTTTTTAGTTTTATCTATACTTTATAAATTTTATATATATCAGAAGTTATAATAATACACATGTAAAAGTCCAATTATAAAGATGTGCCAATGAGAGGTTCGACAATCATCAAACTGGAATAAGATTAATAATAAAAACAAATGACTAATAAGATACCAGGCTGGATCAGTCCCCATAAGCAGCGCCCGTTCACGAGTGTGACTTGTGTATGAGCCATCACGCCCCTCAACTATTTTAGAGTGAAGGGCAGACAGCCGCTGCAAGTCAAGACATTTTATCTACTTCATCTGAACCCTTACTTTCTTACTATGTTACAACAAAATGACAATGATCAAGACTTTTCGCTGGCAAGAGCAACTGAATAAGAAGGAAATTAATAGATCGCCAAATCCTTGATTCTTCTTGGCAAGGAACTTGCTTGCTTGCTTGTGTTCCTTGCTTGTCGTTTGAAAGTGTGCTGGTTCTGACATGGCTTAACGACTGATCTTTAACTGGCTTGATCCGTCAAGATTATTTTAATTCAATTTGTAATATTTTACAGATACCCTCCAACTTCCTATCGATGTGGCTGATTGCGCACTTCGGACGTAAGACCACGACCGTCACGTTCCTCGCTCTGGGTGGGCTCTGCATCATCTCCCTGGGCTGCGTCCCCGACATTTTCTACCTGACCCTGACCTTGGGATCTTTAGGGGTCAGCTGCGCCTCAGTGGTCGCCACCACCATCTACATTTACACTTCGGAGTTGTACCCAACAGTTGTCAGGAATATGGGCATGGGTGCTTGTTCGACGTCAATGAGGATAGGGTCCATGTTGGCACCGTTCATTTCCAACCTGTCAGTAACGACGCCGTGGCTGCCCACCGTTCTATTCGGTCTCGCGCCGCTCGCAGCCGCGCTGGTTTGTTTGTGCTTGCCGGAGACGAAAGGTCGGACATTGCCGGATAGCTTGGAGGATCTAACAAAAGAAACTACGTAGTTATTTATACCTTTGTGGTAATATAACGAGGATTAATAAAATTATACACACATATCAATTACCCAGTGACCAGGTACGTCAGTATTTCAAATAACGTTTCGTTTACTGTTAATAAGATTCCATAAAAATGTGATAATATCTAAATAGGTAGGTAGATAGATAGATTAACTCTTAAATGAACACAAAAAAAATAAAACAATTTAAAATTTACAAATAATTGTGTTAATTGTGTTAACTTGTATCGGCGGTCTTATCGCTCAAAGCGATCTCTTCCAGACAACCTTTGAATGGAGAGGAATAACGCAGAATACCTAAACGTATACATAATAATATAACCATACCTAACAAATGCTTAATTATAATAAAAATAGGTTCTTAAACCTTTATAAAATATATTGTATTACATGCGTGGATGAAGTTGATTTGAGGTACCTAATGAATAGCTTAAACCTTTATAAAATATATTGTATTACATGCGTGGATGAATTTTATTTGAGGTACCTAATGAATAGCTTAAACCTTTATAAAATATATTGTATTACATGCGTGGATGAAGTTGATTTGAGGTACCTAATGAATAGCTTAAACCTTTATAAAATATATTGTATTACATGCGTGGATGAAGTTGATTTGAGGTACCTAATAAATAGCTTAAACCTTTATAAAATATATTGTATTACATGCGTGGATGAAGTTGATTTGAGGTACCTAATGAATAGCTTAAACCTTTATAAAATATATTGTATTACATGCGTGGATGAAGTTGATTTGAGGTACCTAATGAATAGCTTAAAATTAAATAACTGCCGTTCTGCTAACCGGCAATCAATGCAAATCATGCATTAAGTTGACAATGACAAAACTATCTATTTAATGCTTGACTAGCGTTAATAGACGGTCACTATTATATCTTTACTAGTAACAATAGTACTATTATATCTTTCCTAGTAACAATAGTACTATTATATCTTTCCTAGTAACAATAGTACTATTATATCTTTGACAGTATTGACATATTTATGTGTGTGTAATGCACCAAAAGACAAATCCATACCAATATATAAAAGTGAACGTTGTCTGTTTGTTTGTTTGTTTGTTTGTTTGTTTGTTTGTTTGTTTGTTTGTTTGTTTGGGGACCTTTCACGTGATAACAGCTGGACGAATTTTGATGAAACTTGGAATGGAGATAGCTAATACCCTGGAATAAAACATAGGGTATATTTAATAATTAGGCGGAGATATTCAGTAGCCCCCTTTTTGCCCCTTTTTAGGGGAAGTACAAACTCAACTCAGTCAAAAATAGCTGACGACTAAAAATTCTAACAATTCGTTTAACCTGTATACCAAGTTTCATCAGGATCGGTTGAGAAATGCGACCTGTAGAGGAGAACAGAGATCCGGACGGACAATCGGACATACGAAAGCATTTTTGCCCAAGCTGAAACGGAGACGCTTCGCTCGCGCTTCGCGCTCGCTCGGTCAAAGTGTGTCACAGGCTATTGTAAAAAATAACCCAACGTAGTCGGGCTTTAGTTTTTGATCATGTCGCCTTCATTTTGGCGATATATCTAACATTGCGCACTACTGCACGCATATTGCGCACGCGCGGTTAGCAACTAGATATGTATTGTTTTCCTGATATACTGACTTCAACATGTATAAAAATAACGTTCTTCCAATTAAAAAAAACCGGACAAGTGAGAGTCGAACTCGAACCTACCCTGATGGAGGGTTCCGTACGATCAAAATAATCTCAAAATATTGACAGATTTACCATGTTATTTTAAGACCATATACTTCCGCTTTTCCTGTAATCTGTATACTTATAATAAAACTGAAACAGGTCCAATTCTGTAGGTACATTGAAGTTTTCTTTAATATTTTGTTGAAGGTTCCCTATATTCGGTACTGAAGCCATAACTGTTTTTTTTTCATTTTTGTCTATCTATCTGTCTGTCTGTATCTTGGCCGCGCATCACGCCGAAACTACTGAATGAGTTCAAATTAAACTTGGTATGATTTGAGTTCATACTGTAACGAGGTCAAACCTCTTTCGTAATAATACTCATTTGATCTCTTAATTCTTTGGCATTGATTCGCTCAAGTCCGTGTTTTTTCACCTAACTTTAAAAAAACAGAATACACACGTAATATATACCTACCTAAATATATTTCATTTAAAAACCTAAGTTTGCTGAATATAGCTAAAGGAAACGTATGTAAATAGAATTCAGTAGACAGAATATACGCCTTGTAGCTGCGCAGGTGTACGTATGAAGACTTGCAGCTACGAAGCCTCCGCTGCCCGTTGAAAAATGAAGGCTCGCACCACGAAGTTTCTTCTACACTTATTATAAATTATTGTGAGCAAGGATTCCCTTTGAGCTGGTAGACACTCTCGGGGGGCTCCGGCCACAATACTACGAGGTAGGACATAGGATACTTTTCATCCCGAAAAATTAATTGGAATGTTGGTTGAAAGTTATTTAAAAGTACACGTATCATCAATATCCGTCCATCACCTAATGGACGGATATTGATTCAACTTGCCACAGTCATGTTTTATATGATGGGTTAAATTGAGGATACTCTTTATCCTGAAAAAAAAGAAGATTCTTGCGGGTTAGGGGCCCAAAGTTATTTTAATTCTGAAATAATAAATAATATTTTTTGGAGGGTACTATTCGTTATTCGAAACTGAACCCAAAACTGTTTTTTTTTAAATCTTTGATTTAACTTGTAATGTTTGTATGTATGTATGTATGTATGTTTGTTTAGGTCAAATCTTCCAACCTGAATTAGAACCACTTCCTCTTATCCTACGGAATTACATGTTGGTTGCATTTTTATAGAGAGCATGACATACAGGATTAGCTCCAGAGAAAGGAACTCTTCAACGGTCAACAGCACAGACACGAAATTTTATTTTGTGTACGCAACTACGCACCTTATTACGATAGCCGGTTTTAAGTTCTACCATGACATGGTTGCTGCACTGAGGATTGGGTCCTGATTAGGGAACTCCTCAACGATTAACAGCACAGACACGAAATGTTGTACTTATACGCATTTAATTGTGAGAGCCCGTTCTAAGTTTCACCATGACATGGCTACTACATAAAACCATTTTTTAACTACTTTTTTTTATCTTCTTCATTTTAGTCTGTCTGTCCGTCTATCTTATGTTCATTTTAAAGTAAAAATTATTTATACTTATAATAAAGTAATAAGTACGAAAAAGACTGTACAAAGAATATAAAAAAACATGGTACCCTAAAGGTACTTAAAATAAGCTACTGTACAAGAATATAACATTTAGAAAAAAAAGGTGAATGTCTGTATGTTTCATTGTTTGCGCATCAAGTAAAAACTACTGGACCGATTGCGATGCAGTTTTGTATGTTGGACAGCTTAAGATTTGACTTATAAACTGGGGTACTTGGTATCTCAATACGATGAGTAGAAGCCGAGCAATCGATAAAAATATTTTTGACAGGGCGGAAGGAATTTTCGCTTATGAGCACATTACCTAAAAAATAAAGATGCCGCTGCTGCAATCGTACCTAATTGAATAAAAGCAACTTGCATCACTGTCAATGCCTAAACTTTGCCTAAATCTTATTTCGTCTACAAATTGAATTGCCATAGCAGCTTTATGTATATTCATTGCCTAATGCGCAGATATGACGATTGTTTAACTCGAAGCATATTATTATACAATTTATATAGTTACTAGCTGCACCCTGCCGTTTACCCGCCCGAAAATGGAATCACCTTTTAGAATAGTGTGAAGTAAGATGACAGCTTTGACAGCTGTCACTTCACACTATTCAATATATAGATATCATCGATATCTTCGTTTTGGATGACAGCTGTCAAACTTAATTTTTGACTTATGCTGTCAATACTAGATGTTTTGACTTATGCTGTCAATACTAGATGTTTTGATGTTTGACAGCTGTCACCTGTCAATTAGACAGCTGCTATATGAAATGAAGATATCGATGAGACCTATCACTTCTGTACAGAAACTACTAGTGACTGTGACATGACTTAATTATAAACTATTAAACTTGACATTGGCGAAATTGCTAGTAGGCCAGTGCCTCCGCAGAAGCCATCTAATAAAAAAAGAAGAAGAAGTAGTCTAGGATCAATAGTTTCAGCAGAGTTATAGCCTATAGATTCCCAACTGTTTATTTTTCAAAATGCTTATCTAGAACTAAATGTATCCGTTTGCCACAAAATTGTATGTTTGCCGTGAAAAAATGCAAAGTGCAATATTCGCTTAAATTTTGTTTAAGGCTTCAAAACATTTTGAAAAAAAATTGAACATCTATCTTAGAATATCTACCTCATATTAATAAAAGACAAAGCCCTGACTGACTGACTTCATCTGACTTAACAACGCACAACCTAACCTTAACCATACTCGGAGCCTGAAACACTGATAGTAGGAAAATTTAGACAGTATCTTGTTTTCATTTATGATGTATATTTTTCTATTAACAAGTTTAACCTAAATCGGACATTACCACTGAGGTTTGAAAAGTTGATTGAAGTCCAGGCGGGCAAAGTTGATTGAAGTCCACGCGGGCAAACTGGATTGAAGTCCACGCGGGCAAACTTGATTAAAGTCCACGCGGGCAAACTTGATAGAAGTCCACGCGGGCAAACTTGATTGAAGTCCACGCGGGCAAAGTTGTGGATAACAGCTCAATACAAATTAGTCTGCGCCGGCGATGCCTAAAGCGTACGGCTCCTTAGTCGCCGTCCGCAGATAGAAGTCGCCGCGGAGACTGAAACCAAAAATTAAATAAGGTAAAAACAACTACTGGGAACATAACTAAGCTTTTTCCTGAACCTGGAGATCTACCCCCCCCCCCCCCCCCATGACTCCCAATTTAGAAATCCTTTTTTAAATATATGTTGCAGTCGGCGGTATGTATTTCATTTAATATATGTTGCAGTCGGCGGTATGTATTTCATTTAATATATGTTGCAGTCGGCGGTATGTATTTCATTTCTCATGAGGTTCTCGTCAGGTTCTAGTTGATCCCGTCAAAGGAGAAAAATCTTGTTTTGTTCGCAGTCAGTTTTTTTTGCATTTTGTTCAATATTTATTTATATTTAATCTTTTAAGTTTACTGTTTAGGTAAAAGAATAATATATTTATGTAATGGTATTTGAAAGTCCTGCATTCTGATACCTCACTCGACAGGTTTCGGTAATGTGTTGTTTCAACGGAAATACAATATGGCTTGTAAGGTGCTATATTAGTTTTCTTGACACTTCATATATCCTATGTCACTCTCGTGATTAAGACGAATCCAATAATACCTCATTTTATCAAAATCCATCAAGCTGATTAGTCTGTAGGACGCGCCAAAGGAACATATAAAACATACATACCTACGGCCCAAAAGCATACCCCTCCGCCGGCACCGTAGGGTAAACACAGGGCGAAGTAAACACGCGAGACTTCGCTTTAGATTCAGAAAGTAACAAGTTGTATTCAAAGTTCTTTCACAAAAAGCTGAAGCCATCGCTTCTGTAAGAAACAAACGGTCAAACAACAGTTTCACAATCTTAGTGCAGCTTAGTGTGGCTGCAGGTACGAACTTACAGGCCTGGCGAGTACTTGCCGACTGGAGCACTACTGGCTGTAGGAGACTTACTCGGCAGTGGCCCGCAGCCCCATGTACACGAGCGGCGAGTCGGCGCAGCGCCGCCTCAGGAACGAGTCGTAGCTGTCGCACCGCCTGGCGAGTAACTCGCCGCCTGTCACCGACTCCGACCAGTATCGCCAAGAACGCCAGTGACTGCAAAAATCTGGAAATTGTTTTTTTTTAGCTAGATTTGTTATAGAGCTTCCTGTTGAAGATAGGATGGCACCAGAAACAATAAAAGGATATAAATAATATTGACTCTATGGAAAGAATGACCTAAAAGGGAAAATACTAATAGCATACAAAAAGTAAAAAAATAATTAAGTTACATATATGGTTTTATATGTAGGTACTAAAAATTGAAAAATTAAATCGTTGGGCGAATCGAATTTCTATTACTCAGGTTACGCTACGCTACCCCATATATATTTTATTTTCAAGTGTTTAGCTTTTTGTTTACTTATTTCTAAAGTGTACTGTTTTATACTTGACAAGCCCTTTCATTTGATACCCATATTGATTGGATTGAAAAAAGAAGTAATCCGCCATTATATGTTGCGGCGGCCATCTTAGATTTACAATGATACTCTCCGCATTCCGCCTTGCCGTAAGGTAAATGACTTAGAATATTCGAAACCACAGACGGCAAAAAAAGACATCCGCTTAGAGTGGCCATTGCTTAGACAAAAACGACCCCTACCTGTCTACTAACGTCACAGGCATTGGTCTACGACAATCGTCCACCGCTTTTGTAGTTCGAACTGACGCACTCCACTAGAACGCAGATCGTGGACTGTTCGCGCTTGCCGGTGGATAGCGACGATGTTCTAACCTGTGCCTACTGTTCGCACCCGAGTCAACGCGCTCTATAGATAGTATACTTATACTCAAAGGGAGAAACAAATAAATGATTTATCTATCTATCTACGAAGAGGAACAGGAGAACAAACTTTCCTACTAAGCTTCCTACTATTATTTATAAATAATAGTAGGAAGTTAAACTGCGTCATCGCCGTTTACATGACTTGTACTGTTTTTAAAGTTTAAATGAAAGGAATGCCTTGATAACTGACTGTGTCCATTAGCAATTGTAACTTATGAACGTACGCGATTCGAACACATAGTTAATTATTTAAACGGGACTTAATGGCGCTGAAAACGTTATTTTATTTATGTCTACGATGATTACGGTGTCCATTTTCTTAATCACAGATGCTAAGGATTTAGCATTATAACTGTCAACCAAAATAAAAAATATAGAGGAGTTCCATCATGAAACTAATGCAGGGTAATAATGTAACGCAGTAGTTCTATTATTACCCTAGTTTGCAAGGAACTAGTGCGAAAAAAAATCGTTTTCAAGCATGGAACTAGTGTGAATAAACTCTAGTTTGCAAGGATTCAAGGATGAAACTAGTGCGAATAAACTCTAGTTTGCAAGGATTGATCTAGTGCGAAAAAAAAACGTTTTCATGCATGGAACTAGTGCGAATAAACTCTAGTTTGCAAGGATTGATCTAGTGCGAAAAAACTCTAGTTTTCAAGGATGAAACTAGTGCGAATAAACTCTAGTTTGCAAGGATGGATCTAGTGCGAAAAAAAAAACGTTTTCATGCATGGAACTAGTGCGAATAAACTCTAGTTTGCAAGGATTGACCTAATGCGAAAAAACTCGTTTTCAAGCATGGAACTCGTGTGAATAAACTCTAGTTTGCAAGGATTGAACTAATGCGAAAAAAAATAGCTTTTAACAATGGAACGAGTGCGACGATATGTGCACGAACTTTACCTTCGTTAGACAAGGGCACGGTGGCAGAAGGGCAACCCGGTTGCGTGGCGTACCCCTCGTTGGGCCAGAAGTCGGCGTGGCCAGTCCTGGTGGGAGTTCCGTACCCTCCTCCTGCAGTGTGGATGATGTCCACGAACTGAGCGTCTGCCTTGGAGAGAGGCTGCCCCAGGAGAGCCGGGTAGAAGCCGGGGTAGGCGGGGTCCAACCCTGTCACTCTGTTAAGTAACAGATCTGGTATTAAAGATATGTTTATTAACCCCCGAACTCCAAAGAGAGGGGTGTTATAAGTTTAGGGAGTGAATGTATGTATCACTGAATGTATTCACTGTATGTATTGACTGTATGTATTGACTGTATCTATGTATAACTGTATGTATCACTGTATCCGTGTTTGTCTGTGTCATTGTAGCTCCCAAACGAATGGACCTATTTTGAAGCGATTTTTATGTTTGAAAACTGATGTGATCGAGATGCTTCTTATTTTAGATATAATTATCAGGGGAGTCAGGAGTTATATACATTTTTAAATTGTGCTTATTATCTTCTTAATATTATTCTCAGCCTTGACAAGGCCACTTTTTTGAAGGTAGGTACAGATCACTGTTGAAGCTCCTCCATCATTACGGGCAGTATCTACTTCCGACCGAGGCAGGTGTCGATGGTCCGGAGACAGCTGTTGTACTGTTCCTCGTTGGAAATTATATACACTCTAATTCGCGGCGAGAATTTTGTTTATTTTTTTTGTCTCTGAAAAATACCTTACCTTGAATCTGGCTAAAACAGCATCAACGTCGGTTCAGCAAATGTCTTCAGAGTGTACTAGCGCCGAATAAGGTTAGTTTAATTTTGCTAGCAACCTTTTTAGGGCACCTTATCTGTAAACTTATATTATCCGAGGCCTCTCCAATCTGTGCTGGAAGTGACCAAGCACGGTGAAGACAGCACCATCACCAAGTGTAGCCAAAAGGCTTTACTAGTGCGCGTCAGGACCCTGCGACACCGGGTTCCAATGTTTTTATGATTAAGTATTAACGCCTGCTCAGCAAGAACATATCTATCATAAAAACATTTGATTTGCGAGGCGTTATCTTTACGATACGAAGTTAATTTTTAATTCGGTTGGTCAGTTCAGCATACTACCAATAGATGGCATTACCGTCTCCTTAAGACGGATTTAGATACTGAGGGGAAAATTTGGAATGATGATGTTAGTTGGTCACAGCATACGAATTGGTTCAAGGCAGAGGCAGAGAGCGCCGTGCAGTGGCATGGATGATGCGGGTTCAAATCCTGTCCGTGATAAAATATTTTTCTTTTTGAACCTTATTAGATATGACATCGGCTTCGGTCCTCAGCCAATGACTTACTAATTTATGTGCAGATTTCCATCGCTCCATGCTCCAGGGCACGCGGTTATCTGTCGGAACACCTCGCAACGAATCCATCCTTCAAACACTCCGAGCAAAAACCCAGTTAGTACCATTACCTGGGTATCCTGATCCCTTTCCCTGCGAGATACCGAGCCGCGGATCCCACCACGTGAGCGCCAAGGGAGTGGCCCACAAAGTGGAGGGAGGCAATGGGCAGGCCACCCCTGACCAACCTGGCTACGGCTCGGGCGGTCTCTTTGCCAACCTGGAAGAATGAAAATAAACAATTGAGGGAAACCACATCATAGACATTATGTCGAACACGAGGTTATTCCAAACCTAAGGTAAAAAAACAAAGCCGCCATCATGTCTACTTCGTCTTCGCTTCAAATAGTTAGGTACCTATAGATATACATATCTCTATCATGATAGTACGAGAATACGAACATTTGTCGACATTCACCATTTTGCCACAACTCAAAAACAATGTGACAAGGTGACGTAACAGCTGCAATTTTTATGAACAGGCGTGACATACAAATATTTGTTGGTCGAAAATACCTACATAGCGTAGTTACTCTAAGCTACATAGATTTAAAAAATTGTAATTGAAAACAATTTAAATGTAAGTATACTCGTATATGGGATCTCCTTGAAGGCCCTTTCGTATATAAATGTAAGTATACTCGTATATGGGATATCCTTGAAGGCCCTTTCGTATATAAATGTAAGTATACTCGTATATGGGATATCCTTGAAGGCCCTTTCGTATATAAATGTAAGTATACTCGTATATGGGATCTCCTTGAAGGCCCTTTCGTATATAAATGTAAGTATACTCGTATATGGGATCTCCTTGAAGGCCCTTTCGTATATAAATGTAAGTATACTCGTATATGGGATCTCCTTGAAGGCCCTTTCGTATATAAATGTAAGTATACTCGTATATGGGATCTCCTTGAAGGCCCTTTCGTATATAAATGTAAGTATACTCGTATATGGGATCTCCTTGAAGGCCCTTTCGTATATAAATGTAAGTATACTCGTATATGGGATCTCCTTGAAGGCCCTTTCGTATATAAATGTAAGTATACTCGTATATGGGATCTCCTTGAAGGCCCTTTCGTGTATAAACAGGACATGCGAGTAAGTTCAAAAGGTAAAAAATAGCCTGACACTCTTCCGATGAAGGCGAATCGATTGATACCACGTTTGTCAAAATCGGAGAAAGTTTTTAGTTTGAACAAATAACCCTACCTTTGCTTCGCCGTAGCCGGGTAAAAAATAGCCTGTGACACTCTATTCCTGAAGAGGAATCGATTGACACCTCGCTTGTCAACATCGGACCAATAGGGGCGACGCTATGGTGGAACATCCACATACATATATACATACATACATAGACTGTTAAACTCATAACCGTCTCTTGCTTCGTCGTAGTCGGGTAAAAAAAACAATTAAAATCGGTTCAGGTATCCCGGAGATATATAAGATAATATAAAGGTTACGCACAGTCTAAGCCGCTGAAATAATGAGGTACCACTTACCGCGGGCACGTTCAGCGAAGCAGTGACATAATCACCAAAGGCCAGGTTTGAATAGTCCAGCATCACAATGTTGTACTGTCCGTTCAGCAGGTAAGCTTCCACTGCCAACCGAATGCTGTCGTCAGTTATAAGCTCCACGTATCTGTAAGTTTAAATGTAGTTATAATGAGTCTAGCCCTAAGGATAAGCAAGCTGAAGTGGTTGTGGGCTGGTCACAATTCGGTAGACGAGTTCTCGAGTGGAGACCACGTTTAGGCAAACGTAGTGTAAGACGCTTTGTGGCCAGGTGGAGTGATGACCTGCGAAAAGCGGCTGGAAGAATATGGATGAGGAGAGCTGAAGACCGAGCTCAGTGGCGTGCATTAGGAGAGGCCTACATCCAGCAGTGGACAGATATAGGCTTGTGATGAATGAGTACCTATACCTACTTAATACATTACGTTCTATGACCTTATTATTGGTTAAATAACGTACATACGCCTATTCTTTATCTCCCTTGTAACATACTTTTTACACAAACATCGTTTTTTTTGTTCCAAGTATATTATATTACAAAAAAACTTAAAAAACTACAGCTTTTTAAGTTTATTTTTTATGTTAATAAGTTTACGAGACGCATACAAGAGAATCCGGCGGACGAGATAGGACGGCTTTTTGTTTTACGGATAGCTTATTTGGGAGAACGACGGAACGGTATTCCGGATATCTCAAGATCAAGTCGTGCTTCGTGGGCGAATTTTTTCTTCCCAAAGTTTAACATAGGTTCAGCCTAGCTAGCTATACATATAATAAAAAAAACAAGTAGGTAATCTATTACTTGGTATAATAAGGCAATACCTAAGTAACAAAAAGTATGTACAAAGCAGATATATGCAGGAAGTTAAAGTTTCAGTTGATGTACAAAGCAGATATATGCAGGAGGTTAAAGTTTCAGTTCATGATACTCAAAGAAAAGTCTCTAAAAAGTAATACTCACATGTCTCAGCAGACTTGATCATGAGAACGTTGAGAGTAATACTCACATGTCTCAGCAGACTTGATCATGAGAACGTTGAGAGTAATACTCACATGTCTCAGCAGACTTGATCATGAGAACGTTGAAAGTAATACTCACATGTCTCAGCAGACTTGATCATGAGAACGTTGAAAGTAATACTCACATGGCTCAGCAGACTTGATCATGAGAACGTTGAGAGTAATACTCACATGTCTCAGCAGACTTGATCATGAGAACGTTGAAAGTAATACTCACATGTCTCAGCAGACTTGATCATGAGAACGTTGAGAGTAATACTCACATGTCTCAGCAGACTTGATCATGAGAACGTTGAAAGTAATACTCACATGTCTCAGCAGACTTGATCATGAGAACGTTGAAAGTAATACTCACATGTCTCAGCAGACTTGATCATGAGAACGTTGAAAGTAATACTCACATGTCTCAGCAGACTTGATCATGAGAACGTTGAGAGTAATACTCACATGTCTCAGCAGACTTGATCATGAGAACGTTGAAAGTAATACTCACATGTCTCAGCAGACTTGATCATGAGAACGTTGAAAGTAATACTCACATGGCTCAGCAGACTTGATCATGAGAACGTTGAAAGTAATACTCACATGTCTCAGCAGACTTGATCATGAGAACGTTGAGAGTAATACTCACATGGCTCAGCAGACTTGATCATGAGAACGTTGAAAGTAATACTCACATGGCTCAGCAGACTTGATCATGAGAACGTTGAGAGTAATACTCACATGGCTCAGCAGACTTGATCATGAGAACGTTGAAAGTAATACTCACATGTCTCAGCAGACTTGATCATGAGAACGTTGAAAGTAATACTCACATGTCTCAGCAGACTTGATCATGAGAACGTTGAAAGTAATACTCACATGTCTCAGCAGACTTGATCATGAGAACGTTGAAAGTAATACTCACATGTCTCAGCAGACTTGATCATGAGAACATTGAAAGTAATACTCACATGTCTCAGCAGACTTGATCATGAGAACGTTGAAAGTAATACTCACATGTCTCAGCAGACTTGATCATGAGAACGTTGAAAGTAATACTCACATGTCTCAGCAGACTTGATCATGAGAACATTGAAAGTAATACTCACATGTCTCAGCAGACTTGATCATGAGAACGTTGAAAGTAATACTCACATGTCTCAGCAGACTTGATCATGAGAACATTGAAAGTAATACTCACATGGCTCAGCAGACTTGATCATGAGAACATTGAAAGTAATACTCACATGTCTCAGCAGACTTGATCATGAGAACATTGAAAGTAATACTCACATGTCTCAGCAGACTTGATCATGAGAACGTTGAAAGTAATACTCACATGTCTCAGCAGACTTGATCATGAGAACGTTGAAAGTAATACTCACATGTCTCAGCAGACTTGATCATGAGAACGTTGAAAGTAATACTCACATGTCTCAGCAGACTTGATCATGAGAACGTTGAAAGTAATACTCACATGGCTCAGCAGACTTGATCATGAGAACGTTGAAAGTAATACTCACATGGCTCAGCAGACTTGATCATGAGAACATTGAAAGTAATACTCACATGGCTCAGCAGACTTGATCATGAGAACGTTGAAAGTAATACTCACATGGCTCAGCAGACTTGATCATGAGAACGTTGAAAGTAATACTCACATGGCTCAGCAGACTTGATCATGAGAACGTTGAAAGTAATACTCACATGGCTCAGCAGACTTGATCATGAGAACGTTGAGAGTAATACTCACATGGCTCAGCAGACTTGATCATGAGAACGTTGAGAGTAATACTCACATGGCTCAGCAGACTTGATCATGAGAACGTTGAGAGTAATACTCACATGGCTCAGCAGACTTGATCATGAGAACGTTGAGAGTAATACTCACATGTCTCAGCAGACTTGATCATGAGAACGTTGAGAGTAATACTCACATGTCTCAGCAGACTTGATCATGAGAACGTTGAGAGTAATACTCACATGTCTCAGCAGACTTGATCATGAGAACGTTGAGAGTAATACTCACATGTCTCAGCAGACTTGATCATGAGAACGTTGAGAGTAATACTCACATGTCTCAGCAGACTTGATCATGAGAACGTTGAGAGTAATACTCACATGTCTCAGCAGACTTGATCATGAGAACGTTGAGAGTAATACTCACATGGCTCAGCAGACTTGATCATGAGAACGTTGAGAGTAATACTCACATGGCTCAGCAGACTTGATCATGAGAACGTTGAAAGTAATACTCACATGGCTCAGCAGACTTGATCATGAGAACGTTGAAAGTAATACTCACATGGCTCAGCAGACTTGATCATGAGAACGTTGAAAGTAATACTCACATGGCTCAGCAGACTTGATCATGAGAACGTTGAAAGTAATACTCACATGGCTCAGCAGACTTGATCATGAGAACGTTGAGAGTAATACTCACATGGCTCAGCAGACTTGATCATGAGAACGTTGAGAGTAATACTCACATGGCTCAGCAGACTTGATCATGAGAACGTTGAAAGTAATACTCACATGGCTCAGCAGACTTGATCATGAGAACGTTGAAAGTAATACTCACATGGCTCAGCAGACTTGATCATGAGAACGTTGAAAGTAATACTCACATGGCTCAGCAGACTTGATCATGAGAACGTTGAAAGTAATACTCACATGGCTCAGCAGACTTGATCATGAGAACGTTGAAAGTAATACTCACATGGCTCAGCAGACTTGATCATGAGAACGTTGAAAGTAATACTCACATGGCTCAGCAGACTTGATCATGAGAACGTTGAAAGTAATACTCACATGGCTCAGCAGACTTGATCATGAGAACGTTGAAAGTAATACTCACATGGCTCAGCAGACTTGATCATGAGAACGTTGAAAGTAATACTCACATGGCTCAGCCGACTTGATCATGAGAACGTTGAAAGTAATACTCACATGGCTCAGCAGACTTGATCATGAGAACGTTGAGAGTAATACTCACATGGCTCAGCAGACTTGATCATGAGAACGTTGAGAGTAATACTCACATGGCTCAGCAGACTTGATCATGAGAACGTTGAGAGTAATACTCACATGGCTCAGCAGACTTGATCATGAGAACGTTGAGAGTAATACTCACATGGCTCAGCAGACTTGATCATGAGAACGTTGAAAGTAATACTCACATGGCTCAGCAGACTTGATCATGAGAACGTTGAAAGTAATACTCACATGGCTCAGCAGACTTGATCATGAGAACGTTGAGAGTAATACTCACATGGCTCAGCAGACTTGATCATGAGAACGTTGAGAGTAATACTCACATGGCTCAGCAGACTTGATCATGAGAACGTTGAGAGTAATACTCACATGGCTCAGCAGACTTGATCATGAGAACGTTGAAAGTAATACTCACATGGCTCAGCAGACTTGATCATGAGAACGTTGAGAGTAATACTCACATGGCTCAGCAGACTTGATCATGAGAACGTTGAGAGTAATACTCACATGGCTCAGCAGACTTGATCATGAGAACGTTGAAAGTAATACTCACATGGCTCAGCAGACTTGATCATGAGAACGTTGAAAGTAATACTCACATGGCTCAGCAGACTTGATCATGAGAACGTTGAGAGTAATACTCACATGGCTCAGCAGACTTGATCATGAGAACGTTGAAAGTAATACTCACATGGCTCAGCAGACTTGATCATGAGAACGTTGAAAGTAA